>PITA01006285.1:0-20800 GCA_004023965.1 Spilogale gracilis
TCCCTCCCTCCCTCCCTTTTATTCTTTCTTTCTCTCTCTCTTTCTTTCTTGATCAATTGATTTGTATATGTTCTTTTATTCTGAATATGAACCTTTATTCAGGTATGTATGTTGCAGGAAACCTCCCCAGTTCATGGCTTATGCTTTCATATCCTTATCATCCTTATGTTGTCTTTTTGAACAGAAGTTCTTAATTTTAATATTGTTGACCTTATCAAGTCTTTTCTTTTATGGTTAGCGCTTCTGTTTCTTGTTTAAAAAATTCTTCCCTCCTTGAGGTCAGAATATTTTCTAATACATTCTTTTAAAAGTTGTAAAGTTTGTCCTTTCATTTTAAATCTTTAATATACTGGAAATTTATTTTTGTCCATGCCAACCATGTCTTACCCCAATTTCTTGGGTGATCTGCCATGCCAAATCTCTCATATACCAAGTTTCCATAAATGCAGAGTCCTTTGTCTGTGTTCTCTATTCTGTTTCACTGAGAGGTTAGTTTCTCTGTCCCTGTACCAGTGCCCCGCTGTATTAATATCTATAGTTTTATGATGATATTTGATATCTGGTAGGACAAGGGTCTCCACCTACTTTATCTCCTTCCTTCAGAAGGGTCTTGGCTCCTTTTCTCCTTTGATTTTTCATATACATTTTGTTTGTTTTTAAATACTTTATTTTTGTGTAATCTCTATACCCATTGTGGGATTCAAACTCACAACCCTGAGATCAAGAGTTGCATGCTCTACCAACTGAGCTAGCTGAGTGCCCCATGATTTTTCATATACATTTTAGATTCAGTGTTTCAAGTTTCATGAAAAATCCTAGTGGGATTTTCATTGCAAATTGAAATTATAGAACTCTCTGATAATAGCTAACACCTTTGTAATAATTGTTTTCCAATTTTTATTTTTTAATAATAATCTTTTATTTTTCAGTTCTCTAAGATTTGTTTTCCAATTTTTAAAAAAGATTTTATTTATTTGACAGAGAGAAACACAGCCAGAGGGGGAACACAAAAAGGGGAAGTGAGAGAGGGAGAAGCAGGCTTCCTGCTGAGCAGGGAGCCCAATGTGGGACTCAATCCTGGGTCTCCGGGATCATGACCTGAGCTGAAGGCAGTCACTTAACCAACTGAGCCACCCAGGTGCCCCTGTTTTCCAATTTTTAAACACAGTCTATCTCTTATCTGTTTGGTTTGTCTTTAATGTCTTTTAGTAATTTTATCATTTTCTCTCTAAGCTCTTACATATCTAGAGCAAAGGTCCTTGTAAGTTGATTTCTGTTGTTTGTTTCTTTTGCTTCTTGCATATAGTATCTTTTTTATTCTATGGCGATTTAGGTTTTTTTTCGTAGCGATATTAATTTATCTTGGGATTTCATTTGTGGGATTTTTTTTTAAAGATTTTATTTACTTATTTGACAGGGAGAGATCACAGGCAGGCAGAGAGAGGGGAGGAAGCAAGCTCCCTGCTGAGCAGAGAGCCCCGATGCGGGCCTCCATCCCAGGACCCTGAGATCATGACCTGAGTGAAGGCAGAGGCTTTAATCCGCTGAGCCACCCAGGCACCCCTGGGATTTTTTTTGACACGTTGATTGAAGTGGGTACCCTCAAGATAGATTTGCATTTGATTCTGCTATATGCATCATTTCTAAAGAAATTGATTTTTGCATTTTATATAAGTATTGGTCTACAACTCAGATCTTGATTCCTGATACCATTCTCCACTAAAAAGAACTCGAACATTTTGGAGAACTGGCCAATTCTAAGGCTGGGGCAAGGAAAAAGTATAAGATGAGCCAGGAACATCTTGGTGGGCCAGAACATTTTTTTTTATAAAGTGGCCAAAAAGACGTTGGAAATATATCAAAAGGACAGGGGAAGCAACTTAAAGAAATGCCCACTGGTCAAAGATGTACAATTTGAGTACAATTTGACTTACACTCAAAGCAAATAATGTAAGTAATGAATAAAAGAAGAATGCATGAGCCCATGCTAAGATTAGCTAGCTAGCTGGGTAAGAAAGGAAACACCTCATTACAGTAGCAGTCTAACTAGTAACTGGAGAAAAAATGATGGACTTACAAAACCACTGTTTTGTGGTTTGGAGTGATTGGCTCAAACAAGAAGTAACAGTGCTAAACTAGAGCAGAAATTTTGATGTGGAATAAAAAATTTACATAGTCTCAAAACTTCTCCACAAATTACTTGTCAATTACAAAGGGAAAAAATAGTAACTTTATAGTAGAGAAACTTGGCAGATACTGTAACCTTCACCAAGTGATTAGAGTTAATATGATCAATAATGGGACTGATTGACATCGGGGTGCCTCCTATAATATGCGGCACGGGGAAGGGTACAATATCACCCATGTGGTTTTCCTGCAAAAAAAAATCCCAAACATCAGGCAAATTAGCTCTATTTGAGGGACATTCTGCAACATAACTGGACTGTCCTTATTTATGTATGTATGTATGTATGTATGTATGTATTTATTTATTTATTTATTTTAAGATTTTATTTGACAGAGAGAAACACAGCTAGAGAGGTAACACAAGCAGGGGGAGTGAAAGAGGGAGAAACTGGCTTCCCACACAGCAGGGAGCCTGATGTGGGGCTCAATCCTGGAACTCTGAGATCATGACCTGAGCTGAGGGTAGGCACTTAATGACTGAGCCACCCAGGTGCCCCATGGACTATCCTCTTTGAAAGGATTATAGGGGAGGCAAAATTTCCCTCTGTCCTCTTAGAGTCTGTGGAGGAGCCTGCACACTGACAACAGATTAATGGGAGAAAAGCAAATAAATTTTATTTGATGTTCAATGTTTTATATGACATGGGAGAAGGGGCTTTATTGAAAGAAGAGAAAACCCCCAAAGAAGCAGCTAGGCTTGGAGGCTTTTATACCATTCTGACAAAGGATGATAAATTTGTAGAGAAGCGATAAGACAAAAGAAAGGGGTTTCTGGACTCTTTAGTGGTAGTAAATTGTGGGGTGGACGTCCTCACAAGGGGAATTTATGCCCTACTTTCAGGCAGAGTGGGGGGGGGCAGAAAGCTCATCATATGTTTGCTCTTTCTCAGTTGCCTTCAGCTCAAAATAATCTTCATACCACAGTGGCATATTTTGATACCCAACTGGGTCAAGGTTTTAAAAGGCAAAGAAACACTGAGGAACTGTTCCAGAAAAAAGAAACTAAAGAGCTATGCCAACAAGTGGCATGCATGGTACCAGATTGGATCCTGAGGGAAGTGGAGCTAAAGAACAGTACTTGGACAAAAGATAAAATTTAAATATGGACTGTGGACCAGAGAGTATTAATGGATCAATGTTAAATTTCCTGATTTTGATTATTGCACAGTCGTCATGTTAGAAAATACAAAGTACATAGGGGTGAAGAATATGATCTGCAACTTCCTGCTTCAGGAAAAAGAGGAAAAAAATGAAAGAGTCAGAATGCTGGAAATTGGTGAATTTGTTTGAAGAGAGTTCTACTATGCTGGCAACTTTTCTTTGAGTTTAAAATGATTTAAATATTAAAAGTCACCACCAAAATTGAGAAAAACTGGTGTTTTACCAAAGGTAGCATAAGAAGCACTGAGCTATTATATAATCCGTAATCTGTGTTTGCAAATATTTCACATGTGTTTGAGAAGAATACAGATCCTGAATTGTTCAGTATAGGTTTTACATATATTCAAAAATTCAAGTTTGATTTTGTTACCCAAATCTTCTTTATATCATTTTTGTCTGTTTAACTTATCCATCAACGGTGTATTCAAATTGTTTACTACATTGTTGATTTTTCGTATTTCCATTTATTTTTATATACTTAAAGCTATTTTCATTAAGCGCAAATAAATTTAAAACTGTTTAAAACTGTCCACTTTAAATCTTACTTTTGAAATAATTTTCCTTTCTTTTGAAGTAAATCTTTTAGAATATTCTTTAGTGTAGGCCTATTGATGGCAAACTGTTTTTGTGTCTTAAACTCTCATTGTTGAAAGGTAGACTTGCTGGGAATGTAATTCAAGAGTGATGCTTATTTTTTTCTCAGCACTTTGAAGATCTCATCTCCCTGCTTTGTCTTCTGTTGTTGCTGTTGTGAAGTTTGCTTTCAGCCTTATTGTCTTACTTTTGTAGATGATCTCTCATTTTAGCTAGCCATTTTAAAGACTTACTGTTTTTTTTCTTTCTTTTTTTTTTCCTTTGTTATTATAGAGTTTTCACTTTAAGGTGTGTAGTGTTGGTTTCTTTTCATTTACCCTGCTTGGTATATACTGTACTTCTTTTGGTTATGAGTCATGTCGTTAGTTGGCCATTTCCTCTTTGAATGTTGCCCTCTATTCCTGTCTTTCTTTCTGGAGCTCCAATGAAAGATTGTCAGACCATGTTTTTGTATTATCCACAGCTCTTATCCTTTCTTTCATATTTCCTGTCTCCTTAACTTTCTGTGCTGCATTCTGGGTAATTTCTTCAGCCTCCCTACCAGTTCTTTAAGTCTGTCTTAAGCTACATATCCCTTACACATACAAAGTGTTATTTCGTTGGTAAGTGTGTCGTGAGTTTAACCATGAATAAGGTTAACACAAAATAGAAATTCAATTTTAAGTTAAAATTATTGTCAGTACTCTTATTCATTCCATTATTATTATTGTTTTCCCAGTAAAACTCAGAAAGTAATATAAACATAGAGCAATAGGCATCTTTCACTGAGTTTACTGTTATTCACTCTACGTAATTGTTAAGTATCAGAGTGTGTGCCCTGCAAGACCTCTTCCCCCATTTTTTTTTCTTTTCAAAGTGGTAAAAAGGAAAGTGAGTAGGAAGAAGAGTTACAATTGACAAAAGAAGGAAAGAGGGGGAAAGCCTCTTGTTCTAGGTCACAAAACCCCATAGGGTACAAGCTGAGTGCATTTAGTTTGTTTGTTTGTTTGTTTGTTTGTTGGGGTGGAGCAGAGGGAGAGGGAGAAAGAGAATCTTAAGCTGGCTCCATGCCCAGATCTCACGACTCTGAGATCATGACCTGAGCCAAAAATCAAGTCAGACACTTAACCGACTGAGCCACCCAGGTCCCCCAAACTGAGTGCATTTTAGAAGGCAGGTGACCATGGTGGAGCATTAGAGCCTTTGTCTTAAAGAAACTAATGATGCCATAGAATGCCAGAGCCTCTCATTCACATTGAGCCCAGGGGGCACCAGTGCCCATGGGACCCCAGAGCAAACAGTTAGATTCTGGAAAATATACAAGTAGGACGTACTGGTTATTCCCAGCACTTAAAACCAACACTCTCCCCTCTTGCATCATCTTTCTTTCTGCCACCTTTTCAGACCGTAAGAGATTCTATTAGCAACTTAAGGGAGAAAACTCAATGTTTTAGGATAACTACACCATTTTGTTATTTTTTTTACTTTTTGTATTGTGTTAAAATACACATAACAAAATTTGCCATTTTAGCCAATTTATTTTTTTTTTAAGATTTATTTATTTTAGAGAGAGTATGAGTGAGGGCAGGGGAAGGAGACAGTCCTCAAGCAGACTCCCCACTGAGCACAGAATCTGACACAGAGCTCCATTCCACGACTCTAAATCATGACTTGCGCCAAAATCAAGAGTCAGACACTTAACTGAGTCACCCGCACACTCCCATTTTAATCATTTTAAAATGTACACTCCATTGGCATTAAGTATATTCACACTGTAGTGTAACTATGACCATTATCCATCTCCAAAACTTCTCATCATCCCAAACTAAAACCCATTAAAAAAAAGCTCCCTATTATTCCCTTCCCCCAGCCCCTGAGAACCACTATTTTACTTGCTGTCTCCATGACTCTAACTCTTCTAGATACTTCATATAAGTGCAATCATACAATGTTTTTCTTCTGCGTCTGGTTTATTTCACTTAGCATAATGTTTTCAAGGTTCATCCATATTGGGGTAAACTGGATTTTAAAGGATTTATTTTGGCATAAAATGTATACTATTCAAAACTGACTTCAGGCAGCTGCTGATTTGAGGACTATGAAAAGTTGTTCCTGCCTGAGAGATTGCAAATTTCCTGCTACAAACTTCCAAATATAAAGAGTGGCCCAGGAAAAAGCAAATGGAAATGTCATGTCACTGTCATATGTTACATTCTTCTGAATTAATTTCAACAGTGAAAAATGAAATATGGATTCTTTCTCCCAACAACATTTTTGTATGTTCTTTACATCTCTGAAAAACCTAAAACTCTTGAGATGGTTGATTTCCCCAGAGATTGCCAAAGGAATTTGAAGAATCTTTTACTCTCTTACAGAAGAATTTGTTCATGCTCAGAACAGAGAAAAGGTTAGGAAGAAAGCCAGAAAAAGCAGAAAACATATAAGCTGTTTCCTCTGACTTGACTGAAGAACCACAGTTGGAGCAATAAAATGACCCAGTGCATCTCTCCTTTCTGGAAGGATTTTCTGGCTGACACCATCAGGTCTTTTTACCCTGCAAAGGATGTTCCCCTTCATCACATGGACTGCCCCAAGGGTATTTCCACAGAGCAGAAATCCTCTGTGCAGCGTAAAGATAGGAAGGGTAAGAAGAGCCCCATGATGAAGATTTAAGAACAAAACAGAGAAGTAAAAGGAAGTAGGAGCTGGTTTCCTATCTGGACCTAAATGTTCAGAATATTTTAAATGTTTGCTTAAGGCTAAGCTGGGAGTGGACAAAATAGACAACAGCCACTTGACTTATTTACAAAACAGATTAAAAAATACAATAGCTCTGGAGAACAAATGAAAAAAATCGGAAGATGAGTTGTATAGTTTTTAAAGAACATTACTTACACCTAGAAAGCATCTTTTGTTTTTCAAACTTAAATTGCATGGATTTATTTTCCTCCCAGTACATTGATATTTATGATACTTATGGATATTTCAGGTACTGAAATATAATTGACTTAGGAATTGTGTTTGTCTTGCAAGTACCCAAGTAAGCACGTGGGCACCCACCTGTGCGCGTGCGCACACACACACACACACACAGACACACACGCGCGCGCGCGCACGCGCGCACACACACACACACTCTATGTATATATGTATAGAAATATTAAAAATGTAAACAAGCAACCTTAGACTCTTTATCTGTTAGGCGAGAAAGGTTTTAATCTACCCCTAGGTGAAACTTAAAAAGAAAGACTCAAGAGAATGCTGCTAAAGCACCAGTCATACAAATGTATGGAGAATTTCAACCAAGTATTAGCATATTATTCTGTAACACAGACATCTTGTACTACTCACCTAATGGCCTGAATGCCCAGCTTTCTCCAGTATTTTACCGAATTTTGTACATTGTCCTAGTGGAGTAGAAGACAAAGGACACTAAGAAGTTGCTAACAAGAGGACTTCTTTCTTGGTCTCCTACAGCCACTAGTATGAAAAAGCAACAGGTTTTTCCCAAGTAATGAAAACGTTCTGAAGAGAGGAAAAAAGTGGACTGCAGGTTTAAACCTGGTAATGACCTTGGTTTTGAAACTTGTTTAAAATACCATCAGGCCTTCTTAGTGGCTTGCAAGCCCCTGGCATTTCTGGTAGGTGTTAGGGTACCGGGTGTAGGGTTAGCTCACGTCTTAAAAAACCAGCACAATTTCATTTCAATTTCATAGCAGTTAATATACAATTACATGTATGTTTTATACACACACACACACGCACACACACACACATTGTTTTCATTTCAAAATGAAGTGGTTTGAAACCTTTAAAGCACATTCAGAGAAAGCGTCAGGGACAGTGGATGGAGACCATTTGATGGCATTCACCAAGTCGGTTTCTTAGTTGGCTTTTCTCATAATTGACCACTGGTAACAGGATGGTTTTTAACCATTTGACAGTTTTCTATTACTTTTATTCGCCTCCATATATTGTTTAATTCACACCTTTTATATCAGTTGCTTTAAAGACAAGAAACAAGAAAAAAAATGGATTTTAAAACACAAGCTAATGAGAAGCTTTAAAATGGCAATAATTCTAAAAATTCACCTCAAGATACCATTCACCAGATTCTTAAGTTATATTCGTCTGATCAACATTCTTGTATCATATTTCAAGATGTCTGTAATTCATGGAAAATAATTTAAAAGTAAATACAGTGGCCACTATATTCAAATTGTCTTTTTAAAAATTGCCAATAATGGGGACTCCTGGGTGGCTTCATCGTTGGGTGTCTGCCTTTGGCTCAGGTCATGATCCTGGAGTCCTGGGATTGAGCCCCGCATCAGGCTCCCTTCTCAGCAGGAAGCCTGCTTCTCCCTCTCTCACTCCCCCTGCTTGTGTTCCCTCTCTAGTTGTGTTACTCTCTGTCAAATAAATAAATAAAATCTTTAAAAACTTAAAAAAAAATTTAAACTGCCAATAATGTAATATCTTTTATTTACATATGTACAAAATTCTAAAAATAAGCCAGTTGATTATTTTAAATGTGAGCCAAATATTAGGTCATGAAAACCATTTCTATCTTTTTTGACATGATAAGATACGATATTTCAATTTTTGTTTTTTCTTTTTTTAAAGATTTTGTATATTTAAGAAAGAAAGAGAGAGCGCTCATGAGTTGGGGGGAGGAACAGAGGGAGAGAAAGAAGTAGACCCCCTGCTGAGCAGGGAGCCCAAAGTGAGGCTCAATCTGAGGACTTGACTTGAGCCAAAGGCACATGCTTAACTGACTGAGCCACCCAGGTTTCCCTCAATTTTCTTTTTAATATAAATTCTCTCCTCAAACCAGACACAAGATAAAAATTATTCTTAAATTTGTTTACCAAGAAATCTACTTTCTCCTCCACAAGCAATTTAAAGTGAATTAAGTAGCCTGTGTCTGCATTCTGATGGAAAAATACAAAGTTATAATATGTAATAAATACATATTGATAGTATTAAAGATCATATTTAAAATGAACTTGATAATAAATTTTTGTTTTGCTTAACTGTCCTTCTCTATCATGCCACACCAGAAAATGTCAGGATGATTACAGGAATTTGTGGAATTATGTATTGTAAATGCAAAGAATTTGGAGTCAAAAGATAGGACCATGAAGATGATCACTGTAATCCATCACCTGGACCTTTTTTTTATCTCTCAAAAGACTTACATGAATAAAAATGTGTATTATTAGCAAAATAAATCTTATCCCTTACTGTCCTTCAGGAATTACCATCCAGTTTGACTACATAGGAAATAAATTTTATATTTCACTCTATTTCATCTATTTTGAGAGGCACACTCGATGCTAAATCAAGATGTACCTTATAGTCAGTAGCGTCTTACCAAGGCGGTCAGCCAGGCCACTGCTGGGACCACCACTACGATCGCACATGTGCGAATATCAAATGCCAGCATCCAAAGTTGCAGAATGGGTGTCAGTGACTTGGAAGAAAGTCTTGCAGACAGGAGAGCTTTTTTCTTTCTTTCGTTTTTTTTTTTTTTTCCCTTCTTTTTTAACTAGGAACCAAACGGTTGTGGAGAGGGAGTGTTCAGACATGTTTGGTAACATTCTGTAAACAGGAGTCAAAAGTAGGTTAGCTGTATGTAATTGCAAGGTCAGCTTAGGAGCCTGGCACCGGTGACTCCTAGTTTTCTTATGGATTATTTTAAGAAATGCTTCATCAACAAACTCCAGATATAGAGGATAATCCCATGGATAAAAACAGACATCAAAGAGTCTGAGTCAAATGCTGAATGTAAAAAACTTTTAGGAGAACCCAAACTGATATATTTCACTTAAATGCTCCATTTGTTGCCTGTACAAGTATGATATGTGATCAAATAATCTGTCTAATTACATTCATAAGAGCCGTTCCAATAGCTGTAAAGAGAGCAGTCTGCTTGTGTCATGGTTTCACTTGGAGGAGTTTTTTTTTTTTTTTTAAGATTTTATTTATTTGACAATGAGAAACACAGCAAGAGAGGGAACACAAGCAGGGGAGTGAGAAAGGGAGAAGCAGGCTTCCCACCAAGCATGGAGCCGGATATGGGGCTCGATCCCGGGACTCCGGGATCATGACCTGAGCCGAAGGCAGTCGCCCAACCAACTGAGCCACCCAGGCGCCCCCGGAGTTTTTCTTCTTAATAGTTACTTGTGCTAACAGTGCCTCTACAATGATAGCATCTTAGATTCCATGAAAGAGAGGATTCAATTTGGAGATTCAGTCCCTCGCCTCTTACAAGCAGGACAATGAACTTGAATGAGCTGAAACGTTTGCTGTCTTTACTGTATTCTTAAATGCTGGTTGTGTATCATTTTAACTAAAAGCTGCACGCTGTTCTTACTTTTCTTTCCCAAGACTTTTGATAGCATGTGGCTCCTGTTTAACACCCCCAGATATTTGCTGGGAGGAGAAATACTAGCAGTTCAGTGTCGCATGTATGGTTTCCTTGAGCGCGGTGGGCTGACTCTTGTTTTCCTTTGCTAGGGGCGCAGGCTGCATCTTTATTGAAATGTTCCAGGGTCAGCCTTTGTTTCCTGGGGTTTCCAACATCCTCGAACAGCTGGAGAAGATCTGGGAGGTAAGAGAAGAGCTTTTTCCGAGGAAAAAGAAATACCTACAATTCAAACTTTGAAGCAAATTCGCTTTAGAGACCATGAAGGAGTCCATCTGCTTTGAGGTTTTATGCCATGGATGAAGGCTGGGGAAGCCGTGGTATTTGCCACAGGTATAAACACCTTGGCCATGGAGGCGTGGTCAGCAAACCGCCGGTTGTCCCGCGGCAGCCCCTGAATCCACCTGCTCCCTGTCGTGATTTCCTCAATCTCCCAGGGCAATTTCTGCCATTACTGCTTAAGCACATCCCCACCTCGCCACCTTCAGCTCTAACTCTATCATATATTTGACCCTGGGTCCCTGTCAACTGAAGATGAGACACGAAATTTCCATAGAACTCTGATAAAAGGCTTACCGTGTTAGTGTGAGTGAAGTATTTATCATGGTCTTCCAAAGCCACATTCCTAAGGTGTGAAGGTGCTTTTCTGTGTGGTGGGTGCTATTTCTTGACTCACTGTTTACCCCTACCTCATTTGAAGGTTTTAGCTATTTATTTGACAGAGAGAGAGGGACATCATGAGCACAAGCAGGGGGGAGTGGCAGGCAGAGAGATAAGCAGGCTCCCTGCTGAGCAAGGAGCCTGACGTGGGACTCGATCCCAGGACCCTGGGATCATAACCTGAGCTGAAGGCAGACACTTAACTGAGTGAGTCACCCAGGGGTCCCCATCCCTACCTCTTTTGTATCATGATGTACTTCTTTCTTTTGTCCCTTGTAGCTTACGTGTCATATACGATAGTCATTTGTATATTTTTCTTTTTTTGGTTATTACTTTCATTGTGGTAAAATACACAAAAAAATTACCGTCTAACCATTTTTAAGTCTATGATTCATTAAGTACATTTACCTTGCTGTTTATCCATCATCACCAACCAGTTCCAAAACATTTTCATCACCTGAAACAGAAGTTCTATACCCTTTAAACATTAACCCTCCATTTTCCTTCCTTCCAGCCCCTGATAAGCTCTCATCAACCTTCTGTCTCTATGAATTTGCCTACCCTGGGTATCTCATATTAGTGGAATCCTATAGGATTTTTCCTCTGTGTCTGGCTTATTTCACTTATATTTTAAAGGTTCATCCATATTGTAGTGTGTGTCAAAGTGTTTTAAACTAACCGTTGTTATCCTGGATCCTGCCCCCTTTCAAGTCTGCTTGCTTCAAGCAGGCATCTGGAGCGTTCTTGCTAAAAGCTTCTGATAAGGGGTTTCTTGGCAGATACAGCCAGAGAGAGTTTTTTGTGCATAGGTGAGGAAATTCGGTTTCTCTGGAACTGCTTTACAATTTTGAGGCCTAGGGGCGCCCGGGTGGCTCAGTCATTAAGCGTCTGCCTTCAGCTCAGGTCATGATCCCAGGGTGCTGGGAGCAAGCCCCACATCAGGATCCCCACTCTGTGGAAAGCCTGCTTCTCCCTCTCCCACTCCCCCTGCTTGTATTCCCTCTCTCACTGTGTCTCTCTCTGTCAAATAAGTAAATAAAATCTTTAAAAAAAAATTTTTTTTTTGAGGCAGAGACACAGTTTTGTTAACACAACCACAGTTCTAAGCTCTGAGGACAAAGTGAGAGCCGGTCACATTCAGCGGTGTGTTATCTTTTACACTACAACGGTTCAAGCAGGGTAGAAACTTCAACATTATAGACAAATCCTGGATTAGTGTTTTATTAAATGGGATCTACACAGATGAAAATAGGAAAGCTATTTTGGGTTCCATGATATTTGATGTAGGAATTGCCTCTTAGAAAGCAATGGGTCCATTCTATTCTCCCAACTTTTAACCACAACCGTTCTCTACATTCGTCCTGAGAGCTCACTTAGAAATGAAGGCATAATGAGAAATCCTGAATTTTTATTTTACCATCTTTCTAAAACAAGTGTGTGTGTGTGTGTGTTTTTTCATCTGAGTAACTGTCACCTCTTCCTGATCAAGTTTTTAGAAACCTAATTCTTCTAATAAGTGTTTTAGCGACAAATCCCAGTTGTAGTTCTAAAATCAGAATAAAATAAACTATACAGACTTTAAATCCATTAATCACAATGCCTTCAGTTTCCATTCCAACAAAGGCAGAAACCAGCCCCGAGCAGCCCACTATGATTTCAAACACAGCACTCACTCACTGCCTTTTAAAAGCCTTCAGGGAGAGAGTAAATCAACAATTTTTGGTTTTCAGTTTCCCAGACAGTGAAGTGGAGATTTGGTAATTTTCTCAAGTGAAAACGAATTCAATAGCTTTCAAATAGAAACTGAGCATCAAATTTCCAAATAAAGGATATTGGATTTTTATTTAAACGTGAAAAATCTCCAACTTAAAATTTTCAGTATAATATTTAAAAATGTTTGCTATCCATTTTCTTGGCTTTAAAAAAACATAATACAAAGTAACTGATAATTCTAGGAACTAGCACCTTAGAGAAAATATGATTGTGGTCGCTATTTATTTCCTTTGTTGCTTTTCCTTTACTACCTTTGCTTTCTCTCCATTGTGCTTCACCAGCCCCCAGAAGACATATGGGTGCATATGAATCATTTGTTTCTGTGCACATCTGTGCAAACACAGAAGATGGTGGGTTCAAAAAGAAGAATCAGCTTCCCATCCTCTGGCCCTCTCCCACAAAAGAAGAATTAGTCCAGTTGGTTTTTCAAAATGGATTCCGGATTCTTCGTGTTCCCTCAGGCTCAGGGTAGTTGATAGGAAAAGCCTATAATCCTCTCAGTAGCTTTTCGTTTGTTTAGGGAATGGATCAAAGAAAGATTTTCCTGGGTGGCATTATTTTTTTTATTGTGTGTGAGAAAAATAACACTTCAGTGTCTTTTGTTTGAGGACGATCTTAGCAGGCACCACAAAATGTACCTCTCAGTCAGAGTCCTAGTCAGGAAGCTGGTAGACATTAAGATTCTGGATTCTTCATTGATTATTATTGGTCACTGTTGGGCACTTGACTTCCTGCCATAACAATTGCTCTGGCATCTATATCCCGTATTTTGCAATTGGATTTATTAGATTTTTTTCTATGAGAGATGCTTCTAAAGAGAGTTATGTTGAGATATGCTTCTAAGAAGAGTTACACTGTATAGTGGTATAGTGAAAGTTACTAGTATTTCACTAATATTTCAGAGAAACAACGTTATTCTAGTTCCCAAGGAAAACTGCCTTTGGGCTTTTATGGTTATAGGAAAAGAATGGTGAAGTGATGCCTCCAAAAGAACTCATGGTAAAAGCACCATCCCACATCTGAAGTGTTTTGACCTTGTACTCCCCAAAACTTTTATTTTCATATGAATTGCAAACCAGAACTTCCGTTTGGTAATCCAAAGCATAAGTGAGCTCTTCTTCAAGTGATGTACCTTTACAGTCCACCAGTTAAAAGCTAAATACCCTATTCCAAGCTCCCAGGCCACCAAGAAAACAAGATAAGATGAATTTGATGGGAAGGACGAGGGTTAGGTTTGGGATCATTTTTAGCTAACATTACGCTGTCTAAGGATCAGTAATCTGACTCTTTTTTAATCTGAGCACATTGGGGAACAGGTAAATGTTCATGCTGAGGCATAATTGAGGCTACTGTGTGTGTGTGTGTGTGTGTGTGTGTGTGTGTGTGTGTGTGTGTGTGTTTCATCAATGTAAGGTGAAGGGACAGTCACCCCTGCCTCTTTAGATCCCCAACTCCCAAATAGCACCCTGTTTTATGGTGACCATGCCATAGAGATTTAGTGATGAGACTATGACTTTAAGCAAGGTTATATGATCTGCCTCAGAATAACAAGTAAGTTAGTGAAGACACAGGCTCAGGACCTATATTTGGGTCCTCCTGAGAAATGCATAAGAAGAGATTTATGATGGGAATTGGCTTGGGTGATTATGGAGGCTGGGATCTACTGACTACAAGCTGGATTACCAGTATAATTCAGTCTGAGGCCAAAGACTTGAGACCTGAGGAGATGCTGGTGTAAGTCCCAGGGTCCGAAGGCCAGAGAGCCAGCCGCTCCAGTGTCTGAGTGCAGGAGAAGATGGATGTCCCAGCTCAAAGAGATAGAGAGGGAATTTGCCTTCTTTCCGCATCATTATCCTATATGGGCCCTCAGTCAATTGGGTGATGTCCGCCCACACTGGAGAGGGCATCTGTCTCTACTCAGTCTACTGATTCAAATCTAAAATCTCTTCCAGAAACATCCCCATAGACACACTCCAGAATAATATTTTACTAGCTATCTGGGCATCCCTATTCCCAGTCAAGTTGGCACATAAAGTTAACCACCACAGGACTTTCAGAATACACTGCAGTTTTGTCCATGAAGCTGCAAATGTAGAAAACACTGAAGTTTCTTTCATGTGTGTATAAGTTGGCATAATGTGATGTATATAATGAATTCTTCCCTATTCCTCCCAATCTGTCCTTCATGTCTCCCTTCTCACCTTTCTTTGTCTTTCTTTGGCTTTATATAGGTGTTGGGAGTCCCTACAGAGGATACCTGGCCTGGAGTTTCCAAGCTACCTAACTACAATCCAGGTAACACCAATTTGAGCTCCTGAATGATCTGGAAATTTGCAATGTGAAGACATTTGCCACACAGACACAGTGCCCTTCTTTTATTGTTAACTCAACAGTGAAGATAGGTATAGATGAATTTTTAGAATCATATATTCCCTGCTAATCCCTTTACAAGAAGGACACTGAAGTAGTAGTTGAGGTTAGATCAGTTCTCCAACTCTGTACAACACCAGTAGCAAGTGGCATAAGAATTTGGAATGATTATTCTGTGGATTCTGCACCGATTTCCAAATATCCAGTGGCTCAAAAGATGATCTCATTTTTGAGCCCCATGACTGTTATTGACTTTATTTGCTAGGTTATTGTACCTTGTAAAGTATAAAAAGAAGGCTGATACAACAGAGGGTAAGTAGAGGCTCATTAGGCCTAGGATAGAACGGGTAATCTCTAGATTACGGAACAGTTCATCCATTGTTTCTGGACCTAACACTTGGTCCTTCTCATAACCCATTTGGTCCTCCAAGACTGGCTCCGGGGAATGGATTTGGAAGTGTTGAAAGTATTTCCCATGGGGGAAGTCTTTGATAAATGTCCCAAGGCCATGCCAGAGAGATCAGATTACCCAGTAGTCACTTCAAGGATGGATGCTGAGACCGAAGGAAAGAGGTAAGCAGTGAGCTGCGGGTGAAGGACTGTATCAGAGGCTGGGGAAGCAAGTGATGGCCATTCCAAAGCTGGACTCTTACTGGCAAGATTAAAGGAGAGATAGATGTGTACAGATAAGGACAAGATTGGGGTAATTATGACTCAAGTCAGATTTTGTAGTCTTTATACTCTCATACTGACCCATCACTAAATATGGACTTTCCCCAAATTGTTGTCATTACTAACTTTGATAGGAGATTATCTTAGAAGGGTCTCCTGAGAGCAAGAAATTGTAGGGAGATTTAAAAGGCAATTACAAAGGATAACAAAAGAGATAAGAGGCCAGGGATTTTTTTTTGTTTTGTTTTTCTTTCCTCTAGCATATAATACTTCTGCTCAAAGAGCTATACATAGAGATTAGGCATCTTGAACCATCAGGATTACAAAAACCCTACAGCAAGATAAAGTCATTTCAGCTGCCTTATGAGTGATCATATGCATTGCTAAATGACCTCAGGGTCATTTAGAAATAGTTTACCATTTCTAACTATTTTGGTTGAGTGCAGCCCTTGGGAAAAATGCCACTCTGGCCACAAGGCTTGAAATAGAGCCTTTTCCTTTTGGTCTGAAACAAGAAAAAAAGAATAGGCTTCTTGTAGAGACCATGGTCTAGTCAGTAATCGTTCTATCTCCAGCTGTCATGGTCTCTTGGAGAAACTGGTTCTCTTTTCCCACCCTGCCTGTCTACACTTCTCCCTACCCACCCTCCTCTCCAGGTGAAAATGGAGCCCCTCAGCTTCCTACCATGATGCAAGCAGAAGGTTAGGGTCACACGTGGGTTGCAGAAAACAGTTTGGATGGTGTTGATACAGATCTGCCATAGGGGACATATGCTTTTCCTCCTAACTTCAAGTGTTTAGGTTTCAGGTTGGTTCAGGCAAATAAGCAGATTCTTAACAGAGAATGCCTTGGTGAGAACAATAATGATAGAAAGTTGTTCAAAATGCTTCCCTGCCAGATTCTGTGCTAAATAAGATAACTGGGTCCCAAAAAAACAGTGAGAAATATGTTGCATTTTTCATTTTGCTGTCATTTCAAAGTAATGTGCAATTTTTTATTTATGAAGAGAATTCTCCAGGCCCAACATCAATAGGGTTCATACTTTGCATTGTTTTTCTAGTAGGGATTCAGTTTAATTAAAATAAGTCCAAAAAATTTGAACTACTAACTGCCAGGTGCTATATTATATGTTGGTTCTGCATAGACAGGTCTGGTACATTCTTCGATCTCTGAGAGGTTGGGTTTGTATGCATTCATCCACACTATTTCACCAGCTCTCCTTATTGAGGGTGGAGGAGTGATCATTTGTGAGCCTCGCTTCCATGGGTTTGGGTAGTGTGTAGCTGTGGGCCAAGCTAAGCTTATGAAAGGAAGGGAGTTGTAACCTTTCCTTAGCTACAATGAGGATGTCTAACTATCTATAAGTCTTAAAATTCCAGCATATCTTCGGCATGGGGTCAGTATTACTGATAAATCATCATAAGGACGATATTTCAAAAGGGCCATCATCTGTGTTCTGGGAACATCCCCTTTTGTGGATCAAGCCCCTTTGAGCCATCCCCCAGCTCACCCCCATCACTGAGTTGCTGCTACTGCTTCCACACACTTGAACTCCAGGGATTAAGAGAAAAGAAGAGGGGATGGGAGCCAGAAAAATATCACAGAGAACAGCAACGCCATTCTGGATGAGATTTCCATTTCTTTCTTTTTCATTCAGTAGCAGTAAGAATTCCCCAACTTTGAATTTAGCCATATACTAATTTGAGGGAGCCAAGAGCTCAAAACTTGGGAAAACCATCCAGTGTCCATCTAGGCCTACTCTACCCTTTCCTAACCTTGTCTGAACTATGTCTAGGAGGGAAACACAGTTTCTGTTTGTACAGGCTTAAATAAACACCTGGTGCTGACATACCTGGACAGGTTTCTCTGGCCCATTACCTGTTTTCTTGGGGCACTGATGAGCAGGGTTGTTGTTTTTCTAGCAGTCAATTCAGATTCTTGTGCCTGATTAAATCTGGGCAAAGGAAAAGAGGTATACAATTTTAGACACTAGGCTTTTTTCCTCCTCCCTCCCTCTTCTTTTCCTTCCTCCCTTCCTTCTTTGTTTCTTTATTTCTTTCTTCCTTCCTTTCTTTCTTTTCTTTTCTTTCTTTCCTTCCTTCCTTCCTCCTTCCCTCCCTTCCTTTCTTTCTTTTTTTTTCTTTCTTTCTTTCTTTCTTTCTTCCTTCCTTCCTTCCTTCCTTCCTTCCTTCCTTCCTTCCTTCCCCCCCATTTTAAGCAAGCTGGCTGAGAACTCTGTGTCCTCTACTTCAAAGGGCCAGTTGTCTTATTTTGATGTGGGCAGATTGAGAAGTAGGCTTTGAAAAGTAGGCCTTTTTTTGTTGTTGTTTAATCTTTTCTCCTGGGATAGCTTTCAGAGCAATATATCCAAGTGTCAGTAAGGGGGTTCTGACGAGCACAGATTCCCAGACTCTCAGCAGGATCATTCTCTAACAGAAATATAAAAGTGAAATATTAAAAACCCTGAACGTGAACTCCATCTTCATGGTAGCCAGTGGCTTGCCTGCTTGCACCATGGGAAAAAAAGATCTTGAAAAAAGAGGGTGGGGAAAAAAAGTGCTTTGAGTACAAGGTTTACAGGTTTAGTAGAGCATAGTAACATCCCCTCAAAGAAGTGGGTGTTGCTCTGTGACCCCCCAAAATGCTCCGCCTTTGACTTAGCCGCCTGAACACTCACCCTCCCCCTAGCAAAACACCCCCCTTTCACATGCTAACTGAGGCCCCTGTGATTGGCTGAACAATAAACTGGTCACACTTGCTAAAGGCCTGCCATCTTTCACACAATTAGCCAAGACACATTAATCAAACTGGAGGTGAACTGGGGCTATGCTGGCCTCCAGGAGGTGGGGGGGAGGTGGGGCGGCGCACATTTTGCTGATACTTAATCAGAGTCCATAGGAAGTGATAATAAAAAGCCTCATGCTGGAGGGGATTCTACTATCAGAAAGTCTGGAAAAGTTAACGTCCCAGTTGATGCCATATTGGGGGGTATACTAGGTTTATGGCAGAGAGGATCCCTGAAACTTAAAGCAAACTGGATATTAGTTTTGGCTAAAATCTACTCACACAAGACATATTTTAAATTGCAAATTTAAAAATTGCAAATTTAAAGGATAAACCCATACAGGCATTTTACAAAGTTCTGTGGCCCCCTTAGCTTCCTCTCCTTTCCCCCCACCCCACAAAAATGCACTCAGGAGTCCCTCCCCTTTTGAGCCTCAAGCACTTTGAATCCAACTAAAACCAACAGGAATAAAGCATATGTTAGAAGTGGAGAACCATTTAGAATCAGTTAAGAGAAAGTATTAACTGGCATGGTACTGGTCCTAAACTATGTATTTGGAGGACATAAACAGTTCATTTTGAAAGAGAAAAAAAAATAAGCTAACATTTGTTCTTTCAGTGATAATATCTTCCTTCTTTTCTATTCCAAATTCCCTTGAAATAGATTTTCCAATGGCAATATAGAGCTAATAAGATCATACCTTAGAGACCAGTTTGCTACAGAATCACGTAAGGCTTTTAGGAGAACCAACTAAATATTTAGACGTTTCTCAGTGAAAGTAAATGGAGCCCTTATTCCTCTGGAGGTTGTCCAGTCACCATCTCATTAGATGCAAAGATCTTGTGATAAAGAAAAACTTTCTATTTTTTTTTTTTTTTGTGCCCACATGATTGCAGCCCACTTGTGGTTTTTAATGTGTCATTGATTGTTTCATCCAACTCCTTTTGCTCCAATGAAAGGCTCTGCCGAGGCTCTGTTTGCTTCCTTAAACACGGGTTTTGAAAGCGCTCATGCTGTGTGAGCTCAAATCCTAGCATTAATGTACTGCTGGGTTCATTTCACTACACTCAAAAGCGCTGAGTTTAAATCCCTCTCAATTCCATTTGAGGCACCAGAAGACTTTATCCTTCCCCACTAATGGTTCCAAGTTTACATCTAGATACTGGGGGTCAAGGACAGGAGAGGATTTAGAAATAACAGTGCATGACATTAGTCAATGCGTTTGCCAAATTGGCAATTAGTTCCTGATGTGCGTGCGAAGCATTTTATTCCTGTCTCTTTGATGCTTGTTTCCATTGAGAAGGGAATAGAGTCCACAGAGGCCTTAAAACTTTTAAAGAAATATCTGCTGAAAATCATGCCTGATTTGTGACATGAGCTCAGCTGCGGGAAGCATCCGGGATTACCCTGCTTCTTTCAGCCCCGGGAAAGAACCAGGCACATGGAAGGATTCTCCACTGGAGGAAGTTAGTGGAAATCAAAAGGCAGAAAAGCAGCCCTAAAACCCTGCAGGAACCCAGAATCACATGTACCAGAAACCATAGGCAAATGGCTCCTGCTGCCGCCCAGACATCTCCAGGACGCCTGCTTTTCAACTTTTGACCACCAGGTGGAAGCAAGAAATAACGGGCGTGGAATATAGACCAGGAGCGTCTTACACTTGGAATGTTTTATTTTGTCCTGAAATCCAGTGTGAGAGCTTCACTTCATCTGACACCGTATGGGACAGATGGCGACTGCAGTCTAAGACGAGCCTTGTCCCTTTTGGGACGGCAAACAGCTACCACGCTTTAGGCTCGAAGGGTTCGGAGTATGTCTTTGTGTGTGTTTGCTGTGAGCACATCGTAAGGTCTGCATCATTATCCTCATTATCCGCTGTGTCACACGAGCTGTTAGCTGAGGGGGTTATTCAGTGGGCTCAACAGGGGAAACCACCGGTAAGAGAGGTCTTAATTATGAACATCAGCACTTCACAAAACAGCAAGTGGAAGCTCCACCTTTTACTACCTGGGGCACTTGAGGAAATTCCCTAATCTGCAAAATGGGAGCAATCCCGTCATTTTAAAAGTGTTCTCATGCACCAGGCACAGAACACTACTACTGGTACACAGAACTGCTCCTTCTCGCTACTGCCTGCCCGGTCCATGCTGCCGAGAGGAGCGCGGTGTTAGGCGTGAGGAAGCAGGTTTTCT
>PITA01006285.1:20900-101588 GCA_004023965.1 Spilogale gracilis
ACCCAAGTCAGGGCAAGTACCTGTTAAGGTTCTGTCTTCTGGTGAAGGCTCCATTCTGCACCCCACACACATTTAAAACGCTATGAGAAGCCTGCCCACTGTGACATGGGCTCCTTCCTGGCAGAACTCTTAATGTCTACACGCTGCCCAGCAGGTGGCCAGTAAAATCGATTAAATCACAGAAGGCATCAGTGTTGCTTTTATTGACTTTAACCCAAGCCTGGTATGGTAGGAAGAGTGCTAAAGATGTCTATCTCGACCACTTGTAGGGTTTCTAGTAATTTATACATGCCCCCTAAGTGACACACAGTAGTGAGTCAATGCATATTTTTTAAATGAAATCAGTGACCAGATGTTAGAAAGCATGCAATTCTACTTCTAATCACACCCTCTAGTCTCTAATAATCCTGTTCTGCCTACCTGGCCAAGAAAGTACATGTAAGCTATTAGCTTATTTCTGAATAATAATAACCACTGTTTTAATAATCACTACTGTTTATTGAGCACCAGCTTAAGTTACATTATTTTACTTTGATTCACAGCAGCCTTATCAGATAGGGGCAAAGTTATCATCCCTACTTTACAGATGAGACAACTGAGGCTCAGGAAGCCATGTGTCTGGCCTTGGGTCACCTAGCCAGGAAGGGGGTGCTGTGGAATAGCTAGACTTACTGGATTTCAAGGTGATGTTCACAGCTGTATTCTACCTTGCTTTCCAGCTACTGAAAGACAAATACGATTCTATAGTAATAAAGCAATGCCCTGGAATGGGGAGCTGCTAAAAATGAACACTCCAAATTCATTTCCAAATGATTATGTCCTTCTAATTAGACTTGGTTTTAGAGTCTGTGAGCTTGGGGACATGTTTTTGGAATGTAATGTGAGCAGCATCCCCATCCTGGAACCCTGGCAGCCCTGACTTGCCAGAGCCAATGCGTGAACCCTGATTGAGCTCATCACCATTGCACTTCTGCAAGGCTGCGGAAAGCTCCTGGGGAGTTACTGTTAACATCTTTATTAACCCGTCCCCCAAATCAGTCAGTGAAATTCATTTAGATACACAGCCTACTTTGATCTTCATTAATAGTTTCTTCTAGATTCTACATTTATTTTTAGTTTTCTCATCTTTAATTTATTTGGTGGCAGTTATTAGTTTTTACTGAGGAGGACTAGATGATCTTAAAGTAGTTAAGATTGGGGGAAATTACAAATGACTGAAAGTAGGTAAAAATTTTTTTAAGTAAAACCCTGCTATATCCCTTTCCAGTTCAAGAAAAGGAGCCTTAAGATCTCAAATATTATGGAAATGGCTCCACCTGTAGGCCCCTCCCCCACCTTCATGGCCAGTGCCTTGTTCCACCCATCTCTGTAAGTCATAGAAAGCAAGATACTCAAGTGGGCAGTCTTGAGGTACATTTACCTTTTAAGGATAGAGTTTAGTAAATTTATTGCACTTTTATTTTGTATCCAAGCATCAATTTTTCATTCATTTAACAAATATTTATGAATGCTAGGTGCTAGGAACTAGGAGATTAAAAAATAAATAAGACATAGAGGGGCCCCTGGGTGGCTCAGTCATTAAGCGTCTGCCTCTGGCTTAGATCATGATCCCAGAGTCCTGGGGTTGAGCCCCACATCAGGCTCCTGGCCCAGTGGGGAGCCTGTTTCTTCCTCTCCCAATCCCTCTACTTGTATGTTCCCTCTCTCACTGTGTCTCTCTCTGTCAAATAAATAAATAAAATCTTAAATAAATAGATAAATAAGACATTGATATCTGCCTTCAAAGAATGCAGTCTGGAGAGGAAAATATAAATAATACAACTTGGAAATTATAATTATAGCAGCATCTCTTGGGGGCCTCTAGGAACACACACACAAAAAACCCCTTAGTTTGGGGAATTTAAGAACTGTTTGAGAGAAACAGAGCTGGGTCTCAAAGATGACTAAGTGGGCTTTCTCCAGGTAAGTAAGAGGGTGAAGACATTCTGACAAAGGAACTTGACCCAAAGGAATAAGAAAGCAGGCTTATTTGACAGTATACCAAGTGGGTAAAATGCTCAAGGAGGCTAGAATGTTAGCTTTACCGTGGTAGATTGCTGGAGATTAACCTGGAAGAGAAGATGGGGACCAGATTGGGAAGTGCTTTGTAGTCATCCTAAGGATTTGGACCTTGACCAATAAGCAAAGAGAAGGCATTGGATAATTTTTAACAGGGAAGTGATATGGCAGGATTTAAACTTAAAAATTGCTTGGAATACTGTATGGAGAATTAAATTGTTGGTATATCCAAACCCAAGCCCATCTGCCCATGCACAACACAGTTAGTCCCTAAAACAGCAGGTATGCAGCAAGGAGGTCAGAAGCAATGTGGCCATGATTGAGAGTCTAGAAAACAAATACTAAGTCTCAACTAGAGCAGTGGTGATGGAGAAGGAACAGAGGGGATAGAGCTAAAACGTGTCTAGATAGTAGATTCAAGAGGAGGTTGTAACTGATGGGATTCAAGTTGTGAGGGAAAAACCAGTGGATCTCCAGTGGGTGAATGGGAGGTCCATTCACTGGCACAGAAAAAAAGGGAAAAGGAACAGGTTTGTGGGAAAGTAATGAGTATACAATTGGAACATTTTGCAATTACAGTATCTTTGGGGCCACCAAAAGAACATGTGTAAAAAGCAATCAGAAATACAAGCCCATGATTTTAAAAGTCCAATGTAAAAATACAAAATTAGAAGTAATCTGATTAAAGAGGTATTTGAAACTCCCGTGTGAATTCAGTTACCTAAGGGAGAACGTGAAGAGAAAGAAGACTAAGATAGAACCCTGGAGCACCAGTCCTGAAGTGTGTCAAACAGAGGGAAAGGGGTCTTTGGAAATTGAGTAGGAAGAGCCAGAGGGGTTGGAGAAGACCAAGAGATGATAGTAATCCTAATACCGTGAAAGTCATATAGCCGGAATCTCGCTGGGGACAGGTAATATGTGTCTATGTCGGCCCAGTGCTGAGCACACCCAGTGGCCCTTAAATATTTGTGGCAGCCATAGAGAAGTGGTAAATGATGTCACCTGATGCAACATCAAACACCATACACACCAAATGACATGATCAAGCTTTAGTCTGGGCACCTGGCCAGTTCAGTGCCTGACTCTTGATCTTGGAGTTATAAGTTCGAGCCCCACATGGAGTGTAGAGATTACATCATAAAATCTTAAAAAAAAAAAAAAAAGGTATAGCTCAAACATCATTTGTGGGGGTGGACAGATGTTAAACATGGTACTCCCCCCACCTCCTGCCCTGGGGAGGCAAATGAGAGACTTCTGATTATGCCCTTTCCCTTCACCTTCTCCACCCACAGAGCAAGGCCTGGCTTCCCCTTTCTTTGCAGAGACCATTACCTTAGAAAGAGGCTTCAGAGGATGGAATATTTTCTTAGAATCCACAGAAGGGTTTGAGGCAGGGTCAGGAAAGCCATAAGCTACAAATGTGAATTGGGGTTCCAGGTTCAAATGCCAAGGAGGGTACTTCATGAGAGCCCCAGTTTTCAGCATCCTGATGATGATGGCCAAAAAGAATCGGCAGCCTAGTAAAGCACCAGAAAGGCCAAGCTGAGACTCCTTGAGCCAGACTAACAAAGTCAGTGACTGTGAGGGTGTGAGTATGGTTAAGGCTGGGGGGCCAGGGCAGGGAGTGGTATAGGAGAAGAGCTACAGATTTTTGCAGTGTGTGTTTTTTTTTCTTTTTGCAATGCAGTTTTAAAGTTACTGCTTGAGATAGTGAAATAAGGCTAACAACAGTATCAACTATTTAAATATATGGTATCTCAAGAATGCGTTGTATTTGGGAAATACCAGAGGTGTAGTTCAGTAGGCTGCATTACAAGATAACCTTAGGGTGACTGTGGTAAGACTATAGAAACCAGAAAATGTTTTACCTTGAGCTAAGACTCAACATGGTTCTGGAGATGTTTTATCAATCAACCAGCAAATCTCTATTGACTTGGATCTGTTGTAAATGAGCTTTCTTATTTCACTTATGAATTCGGACTTATGAAAAAAATGTGTTATTTTAGCATGGGAGTAACACTTCTGCCCTCATTTTAATTTTATTCCATTTTGGTCGCAAATTACTACGTTCAGCGTTTTAAGTGTCTTTTTGCAACTGACTTCATTATTCCTACCTCAAATTCCAATTGCATTCAAATGAGAACTCCTTTAAAAAGAAAGGCAGTCAGAGGAAATGGAGAAAAATTGGGTCTATTGATTCACCATCATTTTTGGAAAGAGGAGGGAACTAAGTCACCTAGAGCCCTGTTTTTAGAGGCTCCTGAAGCCAGAGAAACAAACATCTCTTGAAATGGTGCTGTGTAAAATGCCTGTCTGTGGATCATTTTCTCATTGATTGCTTGCAGCTTAGCTACTGGGAAAAATCAATGGGAGAGAGGCAAGGTCATCCAGCATCAGGTTATCTGCATGAGAGTGGGAGGGCAGACAGCAAACAATCACAAACAGCAACCTGACTGTGCCCTGAGCTCATCAACCCCTCCCTCTGATCTAATGTAGCTACAAAACAGATGGGGGAAGAAAATTAGGTACAGTCTGGCGAGACCTGGAACCTCAAGGTCAATGTCATTACATTGCCTTCCGGGACAACTCTTATAGGTCACCCTTTAGTGGCAGATTTTCTGAGGACTGATCCTTCCCTTATGGTGCTTCCTCTTACACTTCCTTGAAAACATAAGTCTGCATCAGACACTAGGTTCTGCAATTTTGCTATACATTGATTAATTAAATTTTCACAACTAGCTCACTTGAGGCAGTGAGCCTCAGAGAAGTATGGGGAAGTCAGTGATGAGTGGTGGCCCCCTCTCTCCTTGCTAGACCTCATTGGGCGCCACGCCAGAAACATCTGGAGATTATTAGGAACAGTAATGACAACCACAATGACAGGCCAGTGCTGGGCTGTCCACAGGTGCACCGAATCAGACTCTGCAGGGTGGAGCCCAGGGTTCCTTTTGGTTCAGAACTCTCCCAGATGATGCTAATACGCAGTGAGGCTTAAGAAACAGCTGCCTCTCCAAAATGAGAGATGAAAACAAGAAGGAAAAAGAAAAAGGACTAAGACTAACATTTGTTGAGCCCCTACTATATGCCAAGTGTTTCATCTTATCCAGTCCTCCCAAGCAACTGGAAAAGTATTCCCATCTTACAGATTTGGAAACTTCTGCATTACTAAACAAGAGAGGTTAATTTCTCCCAAATCTCATAGCTCACAAGTGGCAGAAGGGAGATTTGAACCTGAGCCCGTGCAGGTGTTAGTATAACGCACAGCAAAGAAGCATATCTCGGACCCAAACTGAAGACTCAGGAGAAATCAGGTGGGGCTTGTAAAACTTGAGCTTGGAGCGCATTAAAATTTCAAGGCAATGAAACTGCCAGTTATTGAAGGAGAGCCATAAGGCAGAAATACCTGAAAGGAGAGAGGAAAACATGGTACATCAGACCAGAGAAGAGGCAGAAAGAAAAGGGGCAAAGGGTGAGGAAATAATACCCTTACCAGCCGATGAAGCAGGAACTATGTAATCATCCCCTTCCTGTAGACAGGAGGAGACTCACTGAGGTTTCTGGGAGGTCAAGCAACACCCCCAGGTTACATAGCCGGTAAGCACCACACTACACGTTCAAAACCCGGTTCCAGGGGCCTGACCACCGGCTTTCCACTGCCCACTATTTCTCAAAGAAAGAAAAAGAATAGAATTCATTTTGTTTCATGCTCAGAGGCAGGCACTTAATGTTCATTATCTCACAAATCCCAGCGTATTCAACGAATCAGTCTGTCCTTGAGAGGCCAATATGACCTCCAGCCTGGCTTGAGCTGGCGATGGTGAAACCACCTTGCTTCGGGTCTCAGTGCAGCGGCCGCGGCAGCTGGCAGTTGCAAACCCACACCAGGGTGTGGGGTTCGAGCTCTGACTCCGCCAGTTCCAGATTGACTTTCCGCAAGAACAATGGGAAAGGTGGAATAGTTTTAAAAGACTAAAGGCCCCCAAAACACTGAGCAACAGGCTTTCGGAAGGGAAAAAACAAAATGTGGGAGAGCCCTGGAATGGATTTCATTATGCTGACTGGAAATTGGTTTATGACTGAATGAGGAAATATTTTAATTTTGTTTGGCCAGGGAGGAACCGTAAATAGGCAGCAGAAAGTGTTTTGGAAATAAACATTCTAAACAGACACCAGATATTCTTACCTATCTTTACTGGTTATTTGAATTTAGGTACAATCATCTGAGGGGAGGATAAAGAAGCTGTATATTACAAGCGCTTCCCTTTGCGCCCACATGGGACTCGGAAACCGCCGGCGGAGTGGTTCTCATTTGATTACACCTGACCTTGAAAACTTCGCTGAAATCACTTTTTTTGATCCCTCATTTCACTTTACAAGTCTTGGCATTCTAAGTTCTGTTTTAATTGCACTTACTTTCAAAGTTAGAAAATAATGTAGGTTTTTGTGTTTTGTTTTTTTACAAAGTAATGTGTTTTTTATTAAAAAATTAAATTAAGAAAATAAGCCTAGAAGTAAAGGGGTAAAACCACTATCAATATCAGATGAATAGTCTTCCAGGTCTTTCTTTTTTTTTTTTTTTTAATGCGTATACAGACATGAATATTTCAGTATTTTCAAAATCTTTTTTTCCCCCCAATTAGGATTAAATTCTTGGTAGGATAAACAGGGTTGGTGTATTCCAGTCCTATAGGAGCTGGAAGAAAAGATCTTTAAAAATAAAACACATTTCAGGCCCAAGAAAACATAAAGCATACACATCATTTTAAGTGTGAGTTAAAATACTCTTTTCTCCATTTGGAGCAGGAAATAGAGGAATATGATAAAGAACATCATCCTATAACCCTGCAGCTCCCCTTATCACCTTTATATAGAGTAAGCATTCCGTTAGTACTTCTTGAATGAATGAGAAATTGTCCCTTTTTATCGTAGTTTTATTTGGGGTTAAATAGTATCAATACCAAGAATAATAGAAACAGATGCGTTCACATGTAAACGGTGTAGAGCGCTCCAAAGAAAATGACAGACCTTATCATCATCTATTTTGGATTATTCAAGCCAGAATTCACTTCCATTTTTACTGCAAGTGACATGTAAAATTAGTCCCATTCCTTTTTACAATTTGAGCCTTTGAGACAGCCCTAGCGCTCAACACCTGACTTCTCACACATGTTGTGTGCACACAGTGTGCTTTGTTCTCAGATGAATTGTGGGCTCTGCAAGCGTGGGGAGGTTTCTGTTTGTTTCTTTTGTAGTCTCCCCAGCACTTCGTGCACGTTTGCACACAGTAGGTGTTAAATAGATGTGTGTTGACTTTGGTGAATATTGTGACTGGATGAGTTTGCTAGGGCTGCTGTAACAAAGTACCACACACTCTGAGTAGTTTAAGCCACAGAAATTTGTTGTCTCACAGCTCTGGAGGGTAGATAGATCTGGAGCTGAGGAATTGGCAGGATTGTTCCCTTCTGAGGGCCCTGAGGGAAGCATCTGTTGCAGGTCTCTCTCCTTGGTTTGTGGACGGCTGTCTTCTCCTTGGGTCCTTTGTGTCATTTCTCTCATATGTGTCTGTCTCTGTGTCCATATTTTCCCCTTTTTTAAGAAGACACCAGTCACATTGGATTAGGGCCTACACCTGTGACCTCATCTTAACTAATTATAACTGCAATGATTTATTTCTGTATAAGGTCAGATTCTGAGGTACCTTGATGTATCACTTTTAGGGGGACACAGTTCAACCCATAATAGGGACCTTCCACAGAATCATGAAAATTCAGTGTGCTCACTCTGACTACCTAAAGCCTGAACTGTCTTTGCCTGATAAGAACATGTAGAATTTTAATAATATTTTGGCAATAGGATTTTAGGTTGTTTTTGGTTTTTAATGTGTCTGTGTGTGCTTTCCAGAATGGTTCCCACTGCCTAAGCCTCAAAGCCTTCAGAATGTCTGGAACAGGTAAGCATCATCTTGGAAAGCCTCTCTTTCAAGCAGGGCCCCAGTCCCCTGAAGCTCCATCCACTGAACACACAGCCCCTAAGCACCTGGATCTCAGGGGGCTCTGGGGCCCAGGAAGATGCCTCTCGGAGAGCCAGCCTCCTGTGAGTGTGTTAGTTTTTCTCTATGAACCATTTTACTTTTAGTGAGTTTGGTCATTAAAATTATTTTGTGCCCCTCAACCATGCCCGAGGCCCTGAGAATGAGAGAATGTTGGCCTGCAAGAAAACCTAGTGGGTTTATTATTCTCCAACACAGAGAAACCAAATAACATCATTGAGTGGCTATTGGGGTGGGGGTGCAGCTTGATTCATAGAGGTCATGCTTTCCCAGGCCCTCTCCACACAGTCTCGGCTCAGACCAGGGCAGACTTTTATTACCAGCTTTCAACAAATCCCTAGTTTCTTTTACAAAGTAAAACAGATAATAGAGACATTCTCCGAATAGTTAGCTAACTAAGCCGTGCCAGGCAACCTCAGGGCTAAGAAGAACTCAGTGTTTTCGGACAATGACCAATTACAATAACCAGTATTATTTGATCTGAGAGTAATTAGCCGAGGCTCTGTTCTTTTTGCTTCAGTGAGGAGGCAAAAAGGGCAGTGAGAAAAATGTCAGAGACAGGGGAAACAGCTCAAATGTCAAAGGAAAACACACTCTCGCAGGTGGGGAGAGGGGGAAGAGATCCTAACTGAACATTTGAACGTTGTTCTTCCCTAAAAATGTGGTAGGGTTTAACCCAACCAAATTTTGTTTGATTTTTTTCATGCATATTGTTTATGTGCTTTAAAAAAAGAAGTCTCCATGTAGAGTGAATATAGAGCACAGAGAGGTCAGAACATAGAGCTGCGGGCTCCCAAGGACTCTTGTTGGGGGCAGGTCTTCTCTTGGGAGGCTGCACTCTGCTCATGTCTGCAACCTCACATATAACCTGAAACGCATCCCCCTCCTTGTTTTGGAGCCAGATTCCCCAGAACCACTGTTTACCCTTTCATGCAAGATGTGCAAACTTCCTCTTGCCAGCACAGTCAGGCTCCCCAAGCTATTTGGATTTTAGCACCACTCTAGGGCTTTCTTCCATTTCACTATCGGCCTCCAAGATAAATGGTAACTCCAAACCTGCTAATCACATTACCGCCCTATGCGGCTGCTGTGGGCACTGTTGCATGGGCCGAAGAAAGTGCGAGAGCCCCCTGCTGTCACTGCACCAGCCCTTCCTCCTGGGCTGAGCAGGACTTGGATTCCCTAAGTATCCCTCTGGCTTCCCTGACCACATATAAGACCTCCCACTTCTGCCCTTTGCCTCATCCCAGCTCCACCTTTGCCTTAACTCAGACTTTTGGCTTCTCTTTGCTCACATCTTCAAATCAAGGATAATGTCTAGAGACGTGCTGCCTGATACAGTAGCCACTAGCCACGCATGGCTATTTAGATTTAAGGTAATTAAAATTAAACTTTAAATGTAGTAGCTCAGTTGCACTAGTCACATTTCAAGGGCCCAACAACCACATGTGAGTAGTGGCTAACATATCAGATGGGGCAGAACTAGCATATTTTCATCATCATGGAAAGTTCTGTTAGACAACACTGGTCTAGATGATCACACGAGAAAATTCCTGGCTCCAAGAAGGACTTTGGTGCTCAACTAACGCTAGATGGAATGTTTGCAATGTATTATTTCATTTATTCTTCACAAATCAAAGTCCCAGTTCCAGGAGGTGGAAACTGAAGCTCTAAGAAGTGGGGTAACTAGGGGCACCTGGGTGGCTCAGTTGGTTGAGCGACTGCTTTCGGCTCAGGTCATGATCCTGGAGTCCCGGGATCAAGCCCTGCATCAGGCTTCCTGCTCGGCGGGAAGCCTGCTTCTCCCTCTCTCACTCCTCCTGCTTGTGTTCCCTCTCTGGCTGTGTTTCTCTCTGTCAAATAAATAAATAGATTAAAAAAAAAAAAAGAAAAAGAAGTGGGGTAACTTGGCCACAGTCACCAGGCTAAGTAAGGCAGAGCCTAGATCTATCTGGTGCACAGGTCTCGTGACTTTGTCAAACGGGTCGGGTTGCAAGTGTGGTGGATAAAGAGGAGTTGAGGCATCACTGGCTTTTCTGCAAGATTTCCGCAAGGTACAGAAGAACTGTGTGTGGGCCATAAATACATCTCAGGGCATTGCCTGGGGTTTGATGATGACCTGATCGACATGGGCCTAGTAAGTGCACACTCACTTTTCAGATTGATTGGAAGATAACAGCTTCTTTGATGTTGTTTCTTCCCAGTGTTGGGTATATTTCTTATTGTGGGTGCCAGCTTTAGCACGTCCTAAACTGGCAACATTAAAAAAAAAAAAAATACCCTCTCTCCTGGAACAACAACAAAAAGGTCATTATTGAAAAAAAAATACCCACAATATTTGAATAATGCCTGCAGTTCAGTTAACAGGATTGTGCCAATATTAATTGCTCAGCTTTGATCATTTGACTACGATTCTGTAGAATGCTAACATTAGGGGAAGCTGGTAAACATAGAACTCTGGGGACGGTTCCTGCAATTCTTCTGCAAACCTAAATTACTTCCAAATCAAAACAAATTGAAAATTGAAAAAAAAAATAGTACCCACTCTCTCCCTGCCCTTTTCCCTCTTTCTGTAGATCTAGGGGAAAATAACAAAGAATGCAGGTAAATTGACAATGACCAGCCTTGCGCTGCAGACACCCTAACGCTGGAAAAGTAAAATGGCGGTAATGGCAGGGAAGGTTTTTATACTTAGAGCCAGCCTGTGCTGGGAAATCAAGTTTATTGCCTCAGGCCCTGGAGAACCACCAGACTTTCCATGTGTCGAGATATGGCCAATGGATGGAGCTTCACACAAGCACAGAACCTGATTTTCATTTTGTCTTATTGTTTGTTTCTGTTCTGGACTTCTAAAATTAAACGTGGATGTCCTCACACCCAGAACTTCCTGTAGGATTGATTTACTATTTTAATCCTTTTTGTAACTTTTATAAGCGGTGAGGTCTGTGGCAATTCAGGTTTGCTGGAATGAATTTGTTTTCTGTGACACAGAGACAGGAACTCTCCCAGACTGCTGGTGGAAGTGGGCTGGTGTTCTTAATCAGAAGCTTGAACGTCATATGTCCCTCAACCCGGGGATTTCATTTCTCAGGATCTATACCAAGGAAATCATTGCACAGGTACACAGAGATTTCTCGAGGATGTCACAATATGATTTTAATGGTAGCCACTCACCTCCCACCCCCACCAAAAGGACAGAAATCTGATAAAGTTCTGGCTATGAAAATTGTGGTATGCCCATATAACAGAATGCTAGGCAGCTATTAAAATAATATTCTAGAAGGCTGTTCAAAGGCCTGGGAAAATGATTGAGATAGTCAAGTGGAAAAAGTAGGCTATAACATCATACAGAGTATGATTTCCTTTTTTTTTCTTCTTTTTTTTTGTAAAACAAAAATATATCCTAAAGACTAGGATAAAAGACTAAAGAAAATCTGAACATCAAAACAATAGTGATTATCTTTGAATGAAGGGGGTTATCTCAGAGTGATAGTTTTCATTTTTTCTCTGCATTTTCTAAGTGTTCTACAATAAATATGTATTACATTGGGAATGGAACACTTCTTGCTTCTAGAAATGTTATAGGAAAGAGGAGTTCCTCAGAGTGTATTTGTCTTTATTAAGACTCTCATTAATTGTGTGGGTGGGTTCTCCTAATTCTGCCAAGATGCTCCTGGCTTGTCTAACATCACCAGCCTAACATTTTATTTTAATAAAATAATATTTTTTGTCTTTTTTTCCCCAAAATTTTATTTAAATTCTAGGTAGTTAACATAGAGTGTAATATTGGCTTCAGGAGTAGAATTCGGCGGTTCATCACTTACATACAACACCCAGTGCTCATCATAACCAATGCCCTTTTTTTTTCTTAAGATTTTTTTTTATTTGACAGGGAGAGATCACAAGCAGGCAGAGAGGCAGGCAGAGAGAGCAGGAAGCAGGCTCCCCACTGAGCAGAGAGTCTGAGGTACGCCTCGATCTCAGGACCTTGAGATCATGACCTGAGCCGAAGGCAGAGGCATTGACCCACTGAGCCACCCAGGCACCAAACCAGTGCCCTTCTTAATGCCCATCACCCATCTATCCCATCCCCACCCACCTCCCTCCATTCTCTATCAAGAGTCTCTTATTGTTTGTTTCCCTCTAACACATCATAATTATTAGCATGTAGCCTGTGTGGAAAGGCATTGGTGGGCAGAGTAACATTTGTTAATGTCACTTTTCATGCCAACTTTAATTTCCAAAATAGTGGTTATAACCAGTGAAGAATTGTCCTAGCAAGAGTTAGAGGAGGTAGCAAATTACAGAAATGCGATGATAAAGGCAGTGGACAATAAGCAAGATTATAGATGGCGGGACCAAGCAGAACTATACAAACACAAAAGTCAATTAGCACCTGTGCTCAAAGAAGCAACATTTATATTCCCGTGGCTTTTGTCTCAGCTCCCAAATAAGAGTGTCCTATGCTAGTTATAAGGTAGAGGTCATCAGGACTCTTGGCCAGACTGAGTGGTCCCACTGTAAGTGCTGAGGGGAAAGGCTCATATTCAGGAGAGCACAGACTTGGTTTATACAGGTAAGACCTTCATGTACTTGGCTCCTGGGAGGAAGGGGCATGAGAAATGGGTGGTAGCAGTCACAGCCCAGAGGCCATGAGACTGGGACAGAATGCTGGCCCCACCAAAAACCTTGACACAATCTTGAGGGAAGGCTTGGGTTGGTTGAAAAGGAAAGTCCTAAAAAAGGCTTCGTATTGCTGATCAGTACCTACTCTTCTTTCTTTCATTTGGTAGAAATGGCCAGTTCTTCATATAGGAGTCCCCACTACCCTGTAAGAAATTCCATCAGCCCTTCCTGGATTTCCCAGCCACCCAACATAACCACAGTCTAAATACAAAGAAAATGCTGCCATGCTAACACAAGTTCAGAACAGGTCCCCTGGCCTGGCTTTTCCAAAGAGATTGCAGCTCCTAAGCCCTGTCTACAGAGCAGTTCTGTAACAGTTCCATTATTATGGGCCAATGAGTAGGAGCATATGGAGAGAACCAGTCTTTGATTGGGGTGGGATTGTGGAGGTGAAAACCGATAGATGCATCACTACCTCCCCCATCAACACCTATCCACACATCCACCCCCTGGAGTTCTATAGAGTCAGTTCAGGGCACGATTTTAGCACACATCTCAGCCCTCCCCTCCCCCCCCCATAGCAAGGGAGGACTTGATAAAGGTTTTTTTCACAAGATTTTTCCTTGAATGTCCCTCCAGATTGATATTAGGCCCTAATGATCTATACCACCTTCCCTACTCCAAACCCCCTTTCATTGGCCCTGAAAACCTGTGTCTGGGCAGGGCACCCTGATGGAGAAAATGCCTTCTAGCTTTTTCTCTGGTCACAAGCTAATGAGCAGGCCTCCACCCTATGTTCCCTTCTCTTTTAACTAGCCTGGGAGTTGGCAAAGACTGGGGATTTGCAAATTTTCCTCTATCTGAAGTCTGTGAAGCAATGACTGCTAAGTTTGAGGGTAAAGTTATCTGTTTGTAGAAAAAAGTTTTATGTCATGGGAATCAGATACCTGAAAGTTTCTTAGGTAAATCTTATGCAAAATTAGGCCACTTACATCTCTGGGCCAGGATTTCCAGCATCATCCTGTCATGGCCCCTGGGAAGGGGAAGGGTATCAGTTCTTTGTCGATTTAGGTTGGTATGTATATTCAAAATTAAATAAGTCCATTTATTTTTGCTCGTTTGGGGATTGGCATGCCATGCAACCTAATTCTGAATGTCAGACATCAGTCCTGCCGTTAGTTGCCTCCTGCACAGTTTTGTGTCTTGTGGATTGGCATTAGATAAGCAAAGAGTTTCAAACATTACAGGTAAATAGGAAAATTAAGACTCACAAGTCCTGCAGGATAAAGCCCCTGCCATCCTTCTAGCTTCACATCTGTCCCCTCTCTCCCTTGGTCCCAGGCCGGCGAACTAGCCTTTCTTCCTTTTCTTAAACTCACTCTTCTCCCTTCATCCCTGGGGTGTCTATGGGGTTCATACAGCCTGCACTACCTGCCTTTCCCCAGCTCTCATCCCCCAGCTCTTAGCTCAAATGTGTCTTCCTCTGGGAAGCCTTCCCTGACCAGCTCTTCCCACTCTAAGTCAGCTATCTGGGCCTTTTCTGCACAGGTATTTAGGCGTCTCTATGATAATTTGCTTAATGTCCGACTCCTCCTGTAGACTAAGCTGCCAGAAGGCAGAGTCTTTCCCTGTATTTTCCAGAGCCAGCCACCTACTAGCACACAGTAGATGTTAAACTAATAGATTTGCTCATCTCCAAATTTACAGTTCAGCACAGGTCAACTTCAGGATTTGTTGTTACTGTAATCTGGGCACTTCTCTTTCTATGCTCCATCTCAGGGGGGACCAAGAGAGCGTCTTAGGTAATACCCTAAGAGCTGAGCTTCAGAAACACTGAATAAGGGTATTTTTCACCCAAGATTCACCCTCCAAAATTACCTCTATCCCTCCCTCCCCTCCAGGATGCTATGCTTGCAGCCCTTGGAACATATCCAGTTGGCCTTTTCTGCTTGGTGGGCGCCATCCCTCAAAGCAGTATCCTTAATTACACATTTCTGCTTCAATAATTATATTTCTGGGTCCTTTATGTATATATACATGGTACCCGGGGTCCATGGGGTGGGGGGGCGTGGAGGCTAAATGAGAGCACACCAAGGATAGGTAAACATTTTGGGGGGTTATCTTTCTAGTTACCATCAACGTTGCTAATCCCAGGCAAATGCTACTTGAAACGCTCTTCTAGCCATCTCCTTTTCTCTCCTTTTCTACGTTCCCCCTTTGTTTTTCAGAAGGGAGGCCTTTGGAGAAACTCTTTTTCTCTTCCACTTTTCCAGGTTGGGCAGGGTTCCAGAAGCTGAGGACCTGGCCTCCCAAATGCTGAGAGGCTTTCCTAGAGACCGCGTCTCAGCCCAAGAGGCCCTGGTTCATGAGTATTTCAGTGCCCTGCCGTCTCAGCTTCACCAGCTTCCCGGTGGTGAGTGAGGGAGTGGGTGTGCATGTGTGTGTGTGTACATGCACACAGGTAAGTCTCAGTGTCTAAGTGTTTTCTCCGAGCACTCGGGAATCATAGCATTTGCAACTGGAAATGAGCTTAGGGATCGAGTTTCCTGGGAGAGAAGAAAGGGGACCCAATCTCGCCTGAGTTTCCTACGAGAGTCTCTCAAACTCAAAAGCACTGGTGGCTTGAGTTGACATGGCCCTCCTTGTAACGATCCAAACATTTCACATAGACACTCTGAGAAATTGGATGAGATGAAAGTTGCGGCTGATTTGTTTGTTTTCCCTAGCAGCTGCCAGGAAAAGCAAAACCAAAGTTTGCCACAACCCTCTTCTCTCTCCGTAGAGAGTAAGATGATAGGTGACGTGGAGATGTCATAAGAGGAGAGCTGGCCCGTCTTGACTGGTAATTTGATGCTGCTGAAGGAAGTGCCTGGTGGGGAGCAGGGGGGAGGGGTGTATCCTCCCAAGCCGGCTGCCCACGGGGGAACACAAGTTACCCTGAAATTCGCCTTGCTGCCTGGGCCTGAAGTCATCCTCCAAATCTGAAATCTGCTGAGGGATCACGTGGCGGGAGCTCTCCTCATGTTTCACAGAATGTGTCCAGGAAGGGCTAGGAGAGGATGTGGGCAGTGTGGTCATGGCCTGGCTGTTTTGAGGGGACCATCCTTAGGTGGGTTTCTTTGGAAACAATCACTGTGCAACTGAGAACAATTTTTAGAAGGCATATGCAGGAGAAAAGAAAGCTAATCAGGACGGTATAGGGGCTCCGGCTGGGAAGAGGGACATGGGATGGCATGTGAGGTGACAATGAGGACAAAGCGGGGAGCTGCTGCCCCAGAGGCCTAGCCATACAGTCTGGCCAAAGCCTTCAGGGTCTGCAGACATGGCTCCACTGTATCTAGGACATTGTCCTGCCACAACCCAAAGCTCTGAGTTTGGGACTTCTTAAGGCATTGTATTATTAAAATGAGTTATTTAGGATCTCCAAAAATAACCATAATCATACAACTGGGGTTAATGTCTTACTTAACCCTGTAGGAAGAGTCATCAGGATTTATTAAGTTGCCATTAAGTGTCAAGAACATATTAAGTGCTATAAAAATTGAGGGAAAAGAGAGGCTTGTCCTTGACCTCAAGGATCCTACCGTGTGGGAGGAAGAGGGGGTGAGGCAGAGGAAACAGGGCACCCTTGTACACATATTAGCACAAATCATATCTAAACAGCTGAAGTCTGTGCATAATCAGCTACAGATGTTGAGAGAATGTGTGTGTGTGCTTAAGGCAATTCTTTGGAGGAACCAGAATAACACAAAGGAGAGAATTTGGACTGGAGGTGATCTGTATTGGAATTTGGAAGGAGAGGCACTGTTTGGCATGTGGGTGGAACAAAAGATCTTCCAGGTAATGTAGGATTCTTACTTCTCTTCCAGGACCTTAACTCTGGCTGTACCCCCATCCGCCTCCCCACTGCCGTCCCAATACACTGTTCCCAGTCTGAGCCTCTAGATCCTCTTCACCTTTCTTTTCTTGAGCCTGGGACTTCTAACTACCACTCCAGGCAAAAATACACACTCAAGAGTGCACACACACACACTCACACTCTCACAGCCTTACACACCCACGCTCTCTTTTCTCCACTTAACAAAACTTCCCCTCACGGGCCCTCCTCCAGGTTCTATTTTTCTATATAATGAGAACCCCCAGGGCCCTTGAAAATGTCCTAGGCACAAGCTTTTGATAAAAAGTAATTAGCCAGAAATAGCCACTGTCCATACGGATGTGTTGTTGGAAACTTAGGTCTTGATTCTTCCTGGACATCCAAAGCAAAGCCACCAACAGAGGGGCTCTGTGGTGTGTGTGTGTGTGTGTGTGTGTGTGTGTGTGTGTGTGTGTCCGAGCATGCACACTCATGTGCAGGGGTAAAAGAGAGACCCATCTGTATTCCTTCTCTGTTCACCCAGCCACAGAGCCCAAATCTACTTTGACACTTTTAGAAAAATGAAAAGATGGAATCTTGCAGGAGCCTGCCTGCGCTGGGGGGGAGCTGAGGAGTGCTCACAGCAGGAGGGAAGTTGACTTTTCTTTATACATATAGGGGTTTTTCCATGCAGAGTTTAAATTATGCCTGATAAAAGGAGTTCCGTGGATGTTTCAGTTCTTTCAAATTCTCCTGGCTTCCTCCCAATTAAATGAGGTTTGTCAAAGCCACGGGGCTCTGCTGCTGCTGCCTCGGCCGACAAGCACTTCCTGCAGCGACATCTCCAATCCCTGAGGGAGAAGATGAAAGGGCCGGCACCAAGAGACAGGGAAGGGGGTGGCGGGGCTGGATATGTGCGTGTGTGTGTGCATGCAAGACGGGGTGCAGAAACAGGCTTGGAGACAGACCGACAGATAGGACATGGGACAAGCAGACAGGGAAAGCAAAGCTACCAGAACATCGGAGAGAGAGATAGAGGAAGCAAGAGAGAGCATCTGGGGCCCAGCTGTGCCCCTTGACAGCGGTGGCCCTCACAAAGGACACCTCTACTGAGGGATGCACTCCCTTGGCCTGGCAGTGCCAGCCTACTTTCTCATTGCCCATGTCAATTAGCCTTTATTAAGAGCCTCCTTTGGAGACGAGAGCACCAGACAGTTATCACGGTTCCCAACCTGCAGGGACACAGAATCGGTGTTGGGCTGCCACAGGCGTAAGAATGGTGCAAAACTAAGACCTGCTCTTGTGAGAGGTTTGTAAAGAGAAGCTCCCTGCTGTAATTATGCAGGAAATTGGCTCTCTGGTGGCATTTCAGTATGGAAGCATTTAGAATCTTATATTTATATCATTTTATTATTCTGATTTTATTTGGGTTGCAGGATAACAGAGTTGTCACTTTAAAATATATTCTGTTTCCCCTTTGATCTGGGAGATGCCAGCTCTTATTGTCTACCCTCTGAAGAAGACAATCTGAGCAGAAAACCTGTGCTGGGAACTCTGTGAGGAGTGGAGGGACAGCCTCAATCCCAGGGGAAGAGTGGGAGAGAAATTCCCGGCAATGTGCAAGAATCCCATCTACCCATGTCTGTTTCGCCAAAGCTGAGATTTTCCCTAGGTTGTGGCAAGAAGCTCACAGCCAGTGGAAAGCCGGAGGTTACTCGCCATGAAAATTCAGGGTTTCCAATATTGGTTCCCTTTGGGAGCACCCTCTTAAGTGGGGAAGCATGAATATCAGAACGGCAAGCATGTGGGAACTTCTGCCAAGCACTGACATTATTCCCTTACTGACTCTGGAACACCTGAAGAAACATTTGTTGATGGAGAAATTATTGGTAGTCTCTCTCAAAACACACCCAACAGCAAGCTAATTGCTTCTGCAGATGGCCAGGGGGTTGGTCTCCCATCTTGGTCACCGGCTCATAGCCACACTTGTGGTTGTTGTGGCTGAACCAACAGCACAGAATGTCAGCTGGGGCAGCTAGGACCTAAAATTAGGTCCTTGGCAACTCTCTAATCTTAGCTGCAGGTTCAGCTTCTTCGTTTAATTCCCTTTGCCCTCAGCATGAACTTGGGCTCTGGGAAAAGAACACCATTTAATGATTTCGGGGCGGGAGGAGTAGAAAATCATTAAACTGCCCTTTCTAGAAACTGGCTCCTTTCTGTTCTTGCAGGGAGACTTCCAAATGTTACCCTTGGAAAGTTAAGACTGATTTTGGAAGCTAGCCATTTTGAACCACAGACACTGATCCACAAAAGTTGTTTTTTGTTTGTTTTTTTTTTTAATCTAGGACAGTAAATGCCACGTGATTTAAGAGTCCGGTCCTTAAGCTCTGGTCCTTGATCGTTAGGACATCAAAGGCTGTCTCTCTCTGTGGGCTGGTCCTGTTTTGCTTTCCAAATCCCAGACTTGAATCTCTCCCATTCCTTCCTGGACTAAATCCCCCTTCTCCTTTAAAACAGGTTTCAGGGGTGCCTGGGTGGCTCAGTTGGTTGAGTGACTGCTTTTGGTTCCCGTCATGATCCCGGAGTCCTGGGATAGAGCCCCACATCAGCCTCCCTGCTTGTCGGGAGGCCTCCTTCTCCCTCTCTCACTCCCCTGCTTGTGTTCCCTCTCTGTGTTTCTCTCTGTCAAATAAATAAATAAATAATCTTAAAAACAAACAAACAAACAGGTTTCAGCATCTTAGGGAAAAGAAATCCTAAAACTTAAAAGCTTACAATTATTTCACAAGTAATTTTGCAAAAACAACTTACCAGAGTCTCATCATCAAATGCTTCCTACTGCAGGCATCTAAGGCATGGTATTGACCTCTCTCACACGTCACAGCAGCCTAGTGTCTACACTCAGGAAGTTCTTTAGCAGGTCTTGTCCTTATTGCCCTGTTAACATCTGAGTAGTATTTCGTTTTGCTCCAATAAAAGAATTTCAGGCCTTCTTTTAATTATCTCTTTACTATATTTGAAGATCCTTTGATATCACTTTCCGAAGCTCACTTCTCTAGGCTGAATTCCTTTGACTTCACTTCCCCCAATACAGGTTCTGTTTCTCTCACTCTTTAATCATTTTTGTTTCATTATTCTGTTATGAACCTGTTCCAGTTATTTTGCTTGTCTCTGAGGCTCTGGACCCACATAGACTCAGATGTCTAACATGGTGGGAGGATTCTCTTCTAGATCATCCATTAATGACTTACTGAGGGTCATTAGTATGATATTGAGTGATACAAAAATGAATTAGTCAAAGAGTCTGTCCTCAAAGAGCTTATAGTCCTTAAGGAAATGAGACAAGTATATAAACAGCAATAGTTCAAGCATGAAGTGCTCTGTGCATTCAAGGGAGGTGAGATTAAATCCAGCTCTGGGGATCCAGGATGGCCTTGTGAGTGGGCCTTCAAAGATTATGGGGTCTGGATGGTTAGGAAGGAAGGACATCCAGGAAGAGAAAGGTCATCCTCCTCCTAATACCACCAAACATCATAGTGAAATTGTCCTCTTTTTAATAATAGTGGCACAATACTGACTCATCTCATGGTTTTTACTCCTTATTGTAGTATGGCTTCTCACAATAAACACTCTTAAACTCTACCCCCAATGTGGGGCTCAAACTCAACCCCAAGAACAAGGGTCACATGCCCCTCAGACTGAGCCAGCCCTCAATTTAATTTAAACATTATTTAAACATTCTTTACCATATACTAGTGAAATTTAGTTTCATTCTTTTTATGCTAATGATTTCAATCTATTCTGTTCTTGCTTTTATTGTCTAGTCTATTCAAAATTTAACCAAAATATTTTGTCATTCTAGAGACCAAGTTTCAGGGGATGGGAGGGAAGGGAGATTCTGAGCCTCGCCTCTCTTTTCTGCCTTTAGGGGTTTGTAACCTAGTTCAGACACGATCTCCAACCTTTTAAATCCTCCATTATTCCATACTTAAGCAGCACAGTAAGAAACAAGAAGTTAGGATGAGTCCTCCATAACACACTTCCACACCTTCCATGCTTGAAGATGTCCTCAAGCAGTTCTAGTACATTAGAGACGATCCTGGAAAGAGTTAGAGGAAAGCGTTAGAGACACTTCGAGTGGGAGAGGGTCTCAGAGACTTACTATTCCACATCTTCATTATATAGACTGCTCCCCTGAAACCCAGGGAAGAATAGTAGCTGCCATTTACAGGGCATCTATGTGCTTTACACAAATTCTCATTCCGTTTGTAGACTAGCTGATAAGGCTGCAGTTATTATCCTCACAGTAATTATTAGAAAATTGGGACCGAGAGAGGCTATGGAAATTGCTCAAAATCACACAACTAGAAACTGGGAGAGCCCAGGTTAACTTAAGTTAGCCTCCGAAGCCATTCTTCCCACTACTCATTGCCACTTACTAAGGATTGCATGGGAACTTAGTAGCAAAGCAAGGATTAGAACCAAGGTCTAGACCCCTCGTCTGACCTTTTCACTGTGTTATGCTCTGTTTATTTTAGAGCCTTCCCAAGAAAAGATTCCACTTGTCCCAGATAATATGTTTAGTATCTCACAATTAAGAAGGTTCAATTTTAAGTTTATTTTTTAAAATTTATTTATTTTAGAGAGAGTGCACGTGCACACACAAGCACATGAGTTGGGGGAGGGGCAGAGGGAGAGAATCTTCAAGCAGGCTCCTCGCTGAGCACAGAGCCCAACTGGGACTACATCCCAGGACCCATGAGATCCATGAGATCCATGAGCTTATGACCTGAGCGGAAACCAAGGGTCAGATGCTCAACTAACTGAGCCACCCCAGCGCCCCCAATTTGATCTTAAATAGAGATACCCCTGACCTCTTCCTTAATCCTCAATGTTATCTTGTCTTAGTTTCTCTTCCCTTTTTTTTTCTTTTCTTTCCTTTCCTTTTTTGTTATTTTTGGGGGGATTTTATAATACACAGTCACCTTTCGGTTTTAAGACTTAATCAATGGTGGTTATTTTTTTTGTTTTACTGGAACTCATTCAATTTTTATAGGTTAATTTCAGGAATCCAAAAAATTGGGTAAAGGCATAAAATAGACATTTTCATAAGAAAAACAAAAAAAAAAGTGCACCAACACATGGAATAAAAAGACAGGCTTACTAGTGATTAAATAAATACAAATAACTGATAAGAAGTTATTTTTCCCCGCAACCTAACGACTCCCAGTGTTAGATTGTGGTAAAATAATTTTCCACTGATGGTGTTGTAAGAAGGAGCAACCTTTGTAAAGCCTGTGACATGCATATCAGGAGCCCTAAAAATGGTCATAACCTTCAACCTATACCGTGGTTTCTGGAAATTATTCAAAGAAATAATTGAACAGGAAAAAAAAAATGAACCCTAGAGCCATAAACATGTTCATTGCAGTGTTGTCTATAATTGTATTGTAAAAATTATAAAATCAAAATAAAAGAAATAATCTAAATATTCAACACTAGAGAACCAATTGGATAATGTTGTTCTATGGACTCAGCATATGGTGCTGTGTAACCATTTAGAATAATTAGCGGGAGTGTGAGGTAGGATGGAAATATTTAGGCTATTACGATGCAAGCTAGAAGAAAGTAGGATACAAGCATATTATAATCTACCTGTAAAAATGTACTACACATATCGACAAAACTGAAAGGTAGCATACAAAAAAAATGCTGTCGCTGTTTAGGGGCATTGTGGGTAACTTTTTTCCTTTTTCCAAGTTATTTTTAGTGTTGATGTCATATTCCTTTTATTGTTTAGAAGAATGAGGTAGGGCAAATGGTACAGGGAATCCAGCCTCTGGACTGATAGTTAAAGGACCTGAATTTTCTTTTTTTTCTAACATGGCATGCATTAATTGGCCTTCATAAACCTCAATCTCTCAATCTATACAATAGGTTAACATTAGTTAACCTTTACCCCAGATTGACAGAATGTTTATTTTATAAATCATTTAAACTCGCTGAATGCAAGGGTTCCCCTAAATGTGGTTCTAGAAGAATGAGAGATGAGAGGGAGAGGAAAAGATAGGCACTAATTAATTTTACAAGGAAAGATCACCTGCTTTGATTGGAAATGGGTAGATGCTGTGCCCCCAGTCAGAGGTTTAAGTGCACTCCATGTTAGTTAGCAACTTCAGCTTAAAGTGTTAACTGTGTGATCCTCTGAGCTTTGAAGAGAGGAAGCCTATATACATACACAGGAGCTAAAATTACCGTGTGGTCACAAGGCTGTGTGCACTCGGAATAATGAAACGCAAGACGCAACTCCAGCTGATGGACTGACGATGCATAAGGGTAGTGCGAAAACCACGTGACAGGGAAATTACAAGACATTTTGAAACATAGTTTAATTTCCAAGCTTGCTTGAAACTGGTGCTTTCTCTTTCCGCCATTACAGGCCAATAAAAGAGATTTGATTATCTTGTTTCCTGTGAAAGGTTATTTAGCTCCTCGATCCCATTAAGTCACTTTCTGCCCTCCAGTGCACCCAGCCTTCACCAGGTTATCAGCCCGGGAAGAGTAAATGGAGACACCGGGATCAGATTTCTAAAGGAAGGAAAGTTAAAGCAAAGTTTGAACAGGGTGACAGCCAACAGCCAGGAGCTTAGGAACTCAATTAGACTGAAAGACAGCTCTCTCATTATCTTGTTCTGAAATGATCTAAATACATAAGAATCTAAAAGTTTTAAATAAACTTGTCCTCCTGACTGTCTAGATGACTGAATTTCCCTTCTCAAAAAAAAAAATTTAAACACCCACTTTCATATTTATTTATTCTAAGTGCGGAGCAGCTGTGATAATTATGCTGTCAGATTCGGTAAGCTAATGAGAAGTCAGTCGAATGGAAGGTTTTGCATCTGTGAGATTGCTGCGGGAGAAACGCTTTGCTGCTTCCCCCCCCCCCTCTTTTTCTTTCTTTCTTCCTTTTTTTTTTCTTTCTTGTTTTTGTTTTCTTTTTCTCTGAGTCAGAAGGAGAGTTGGGCCTTCCCAGGCCAAATTGGAATCCCTTTGATTAACCGGTTTCTTTTCCAACACTGTTCCACCAGAGAATTTCTCCCTTTTTCCCTTTCCCTCTCTCTCTCCCTCTCTCCCCTACTCCTTCTGTCTCCCTCCCTTTCTCTCCCTCTCTCTGTCTCTCGCTCTTTCTCCCACCACCCCAATTCCCTTCTTTCTCTCTTCTTTCTTCCCCTTCTATCTTCTCTTTTTTCTGCCTCCAATTCCTCCTCCTCCTTCCTCTTCCTCTCCCCTTCCTCCCCACCCTTTTCCCTCCTTCCCTCTCTTTCCCTCTCTCTCTCCTCCCTGGCTTTTGAGGGGCTGCTGCTTTTGAGGGACAAAGAGCCCCGAGTGAAATCTTCATGCTACTGACCCCAAGGCAAGAGGATACTTCTCCCTGAGGAAAGTTCCCAAACTGACTTGGGTTCGAGCTGATTTGAGAGTCATCTGTGAAGTTTACACACTATTTATTTTAGCTGTTTATTTATGCTACAACATGAGCTAGAAAAAAGTAGACTACAAAATTGTGTATTATAATGTACCTGTGAAAACATATTATGTATACCAACAAAACTTGATGTCTCCCCTTTAAAGCCTAGCAAATGTGTAATTCTAAACCAAAAGACTCAAGGCCTCAGACTACTCATGGCATCCAAGGCAGATGTCCAGGCCAAGGAAAGCAGAGATGGCCCCACAGGTTTCTTCCTTCTCTTTGGGTGTGAGCAGCCTTCAGCAAACAATAATATTAAGGCCTCTTGTGCTTGAAAGTTTTACTATTCTCATTTTACAGGTGAGCTCCTTAAAACGTTAATTTGGGAGGGCTTGACCTATAATTGTACTGTAGTAAGAACCGAGGAACAGCACACACTTAAACACAGGCATCTATAAAAATACAAACTGCCAGCATACTGAACTAATCCAAAACAGAATAGTGTTTCAAATTTTTTTTTTTAATTTACAAAAGTTGCACCATGGTGTCTATTTAAATAGATTGCCTGATGTAACTAAGGCTCCGGGATTTAACATTTTCCAAAACACATCTAGCCCCAGAATGATGCTCCGTGTCTGCCATCGCTGGGACTAATGTCCAGACTCCTTGGCTTGACATTCAATCCCTTCACCGTCTCATTCCAACCCATTTTTCCAGCTTCATGTCCAAGTCTGTCTTGCTCGAACCACACAAGGGTACTTCACAGCTCCCGCAACACTTCCCTTGCCCCTTGCCTTTGCTCAAGCCGAGCCCGCAACCAGCAACATCCTCCCTGGAATTTCTTGACTGTTGAAGGTGCTGTCTTGCTTCATGGCTTAAATGGCACTTGTCCATGCCTTTCCTGCATTCCCATGGAAATGTGGGAGAGAGGCTGTCATAATTCTTTACTTGCACCTCAATTTCAGCCCGTGTTTCTTCATGTGTGTGTCTCCAGTCGTATTCTTGTGTTTGGATCTTCAGCACCTGGCGAAACACTTTACCCAGTGCTCATTTGGTAAATATGTGTTGAATTGAACCGAATAAGAGGCACTTGACAAGTATTAGTAGATTCAGTAAAGCGAATTATCCATGAGTCAGTGTAAATTGTTGGTGGGTAAGTCTGCTTCATGTTATGCTGTCTCTTCAGGTGACAAATATTACAACAGACAGAAAAAATACAACATGAAACATTCCAGGAAATAATATGTTGGTGCTTTTCTCTTTTCCTCCCTACAGAGGAGTCTTTGTTTACAGTTTCAGGAGTGAGGCTAAAACCAGAAATATGTGACCTTTTGGTCTCCTACCGGAAAGGTCACCAACCAGCCCAGGTTAGAAAATGCTGGTGAAAAGAGGGAGTGACTCACCAACATCCTTTCAGGTATGGGGTCCCAACAGTGAGTCGTCTTATGGACGGAATTGAAAATCCATCACAGCCAGATGGAGAGGACATTGCTCATAGATTCTGGGCACCTCTGTTCTGTGTCTGGCTCTTTATTCCTACTCCAGGAATAGGTGGCCTTGCCTCTTCCGGCTGTGAAGGGAGGATGATAATGTGCGTTACCTGTCCCTCTCATTCTCAGAGGAGTAGTAAGGTGCGTAAGACAAATCCTCCAAGGCGTTAGAAGACCTTTCACTGACACATGTGGAATGAAGTACCACACTGGCATGGAGTAGCTCTCTCCATCAGCTGATAGGACAAATCAGAGGTCAAAACTCCATTTGCTCAAGACCAAGGAGTGTCCTGGGATATGGGACATTCAGTGCTAACACTGGCACAGCCTGGGGTAAACCAGAAGGCTTGGTCACCATAGTGGTACAAATGACTCCTTGGCCTACCCACAAATGCCAGAGAAGGGACTGGCTCAGGGCCTGGCCCCGTTTAGAAGATGGCTCTCAATGCTTGTGAGAATCTAGTCATCACTGCTCCAGGCTTCTTAGGCTGCCTCTTCTGCACAGTTGGCTACAGGAATTCTCTCATTCAGGGTGAGTTTGGAGAACAACAAGGACCAGATGGGGAGCCATCCACAATGTCTTAGACACAGCTACTCTCCTTAGTCGGCCCAGGATAACCTAGCCTTCCAAGGTAGTCTTCAGGAGGATGGGTGCTATGGGGAATTTTTTTGAACCTACCATACCCTCAAAGGAGTTCTGGTAGGCACAGGAAGCCAGGTGGGACGACCCCCAAAAGCCATTATAGTATAGACATCCCTGGTTGTTACAAGAACCCTTCCCATACTGGGCCTTCCCTGGCAGGGAGCGGGGATGGTGATCCAGATAGAGGACTCATGGTGGTACCCACACACAAAGCTAGCCGGTCAGCAGGCCCTGTAGGTGACCCTGGCTGTATCCTGAGCCACAAGCATTTGACTACCCATCTAGCAACCACAACCATGCTTCCGGACAGAACTTCTGGGGCCTGGATGGTAACCACAAACATGCCCCACACCTGCCCCCTCATAACATCATTCACATGGCAGGCTCTTTGCCACTTTCTCTTGGATCTCTCTTTGGCTGTTGATATTTCAAGGCGTGTACCTACGAGAGGTGTTCGCCTTCTGGATTTCCTAAGATCATTGTATTTATAAATCTGGAGAGGTCAGGGAAGTTTAAAATTTTATAGCTGTTTCTCAGAGCATTTTATGCAATACCCAGGTTTGTATTTTGATAATATGCGATTGGAAGTACAGCAGGCAACACAATAATATGGTATCTCCCAAGCATCATATTTTCTAAAGCAGAGATTTTACTGTGAGATGATGCTACTTTAAACCTGCTAGTAATGAGCAAATGATGTGCCTTAGCCACGTTCTATAAAGTGAGGACTGGTCCTTCATAAAATTATTAAAGACATTGATGGAAGTGGCCTCAGTTGGTGGTGTTCCATTAGCATGACTATTGCTTTCTAGTATTGTTGTTTTATTTTACTAAGCAATCAGGAGATAGAAAGATAACCCTGCCTCTCTGGTCTTCAGTGACTGTGCACAAGGATTATTAGCTGTAGATATAAAATAGTCACCATTAAATGCAGCTTGTCAAATTCGGTGCCTGTGTCAGCAACTGAGAAAGGGAGGAGGCAGATTTCGCCTCTTTTGGAGTAACCTCGTGATACCCTAGGCTCTTGGTATTAATGTAAGGAGATAAAACCTGTAGGAGAGGAACCACAATAGGGAAAATCTAAAGCAATTAAACTGTTTAATAAATAGCTTGGGATCAGCAAAATCTGGGTGTGCTGGAGTTAAACAGACTAAAGGTAATCACATGGACACTTGGGGCCTGTAAATCTTTCCCACTAAATTGAATTTATATTAAAATATTCACTTTCCATGAGATTCAAAATGTAAATTGGGATATTAGAACTTATAACTGGAAGCAGTGCCTCAAAACTAAGATGCTTATAAGATCCTCAAAATTTCAGTTTCAGAAATGGAAAAAAACCTATATACTGATGTCTAGGGAACTGAAATTTACTGGATACATATTGTGTGCCAGGCACTTTACATATGCTATTTCAAAGCTTGGTATGTTTTGAACAATGGGGTATGGTGTGGTACTAATGCAGTTTATATAAGTGGAGGTGATTTTTGTATTATTTTTTAAAGCTCTTTTGGTTCTTTTTGTCAGGGCTAAGATGCAGTCTCTGTTGTAATTTATTACTACCTTTTCTATCTCTATACATAATCCCATCAATAACTTTGCATTAAATGTTTAACAGGTTTTCATTACTCAGTCTGACTCATATGTTTTATTTATTCTTCATTTTCTTTCAGGGCTACTATACTGCTGTTTCAGTTTTAATTTGCTCTGCCTTACTAAGAAGCTTCAAATCTAACTGCACAATGGACCAAGGTTTTCATACCATCACCTATGACCTGGAATATGGTGAATATGAGGTCCAAGGCTGTAGACATGATACTTGAAGACAAGCAATGAATGATTATTTTTCTTGTTCTTTGCCTAGAATTGACCATTGATTGGCTCAAAAATTAGATAAGAGACTGAAATAGTCTGAGAAAGGGATTCCTGAGTAATTTTATCTATTTTGTGATTTGAATGAGAGATCCCTGGGCCAGAAGGACTGCAGGCCAGATAAAAGGCTAATGACTAAAAGAATCTGGAGACAGAGCTGGGGCTTACAGAGGCCTGTCCCTTCCATGTCCACTTACAATTTCCCCCAACCAAAGGACTTCTGTGGCAAGGAGAGGATTAGTCTAAAGTTCAGAAAATTCTCAGGGAAGATGGTTTCTTGGATAAAGTTGTCAACAAGAGGACTTGCTCAAGACTCTTTGTTAAGATTTCCTAGGGAGTGCTTCTTTCTTCATTAACTGAATTATCAAAGCATACTACCCCAGTCCTGCTAGATTTTAGAAATTTGGAATGAACTCCTGGTTAGATTTAAAGTTTTTGGCTATCTCCTTCTACTGAATCCCAGTTATCAGTGATAGCAAAAGCAATGAGAAACCCAAGCTCTGATTTAATGGTGGAGATACTGAATAGATAGATAGGAGCAAGGAGTTTCAAAGATGTAATTCAAGCCCTGCTGCACCATTAGACACACACGCATGTGTGCACACACACAACCCTCAAAATGAGAGATCAGTCTCAGCTAGCACATGGATCATTTTCCACAATGACTCCTCCTAAAAGAAGCCAGGGAAATTCAGATTACTCACCTAGGGATCATTTACTCAGGAAATGTAGTAGCCTAGAAACCAGAGACTTCTATATATCCTTCAGAAGAACAAGGAAGTGCTAATTAAGAAAGAATTAAAAAGTAATACCAATGCACCCAAAGTCTGAGATGGGAAGAAGAAAAATGCATACAAATAGCCCAAAGAAATTCACCTTAGTATTGGATTTTAGTAAAGTATTTGACTAACCTTCTCCAAACAGACCTGAAAGATGGAACTGGTGTGAGCTGGGTTATGGGGCAAATATATGTGTGCAGTGAATGTGTTTTTTCAACCTAAAGAAAAGCCATTTTGTGGTATGGTATAAGGTACAATCCTAAGCCCTATTCTACAAATGTTAATACTTATTTGGATTAATCACTTGAATAAAATCAGATAAGATACACAGCTTATTCATACAATTCATTGAAGTAATTATTATTTATTACTTCTATTTTATAAAAGAGGAAACTGAAAGGCAAACAAGTTACACAACTCATGCATGGTGGTAAATCAGAGTTAAGGTACAGACCTCATATCTGTCTCCAATGTATATGATCTTTCCAGAAATCACATATCTATCAGATCTATAGAACTCACAATTCTTGAAGATGCAGCTGATATTTAAGATTGGGTCATGATTTGAAAGACTGAGACCTTGCTAAAAGCTAACACCTGGGGTACCTGGGTAGCTCAGTTGGAGCTTGTCTCTCTCCCTCTGCCCCTCCCCCTGCTCATGCTCTGTATCTCTCTCAAAAATTTTTTGAAATTTAAAATTAAAAAAAAATAATGTGTACATACCACTCTACACCTATTAAAATAGCCCAGTTCCAGAACACTGACAACACCAAATGCTGACAGGGGTGTAGAGCAACAGGAACTCTCACTCATTGCTGGTAAGAAAGCAAAACATTACAGCCACTTTGGAAGGCAAGTTGGCAGTTTCTTACAAAACTAAACATACTCTTACCAGATGATCCAGCCATCATGCTCTTTGGCATTTACACAAAGGCGTTGAAAACATGTCTGCACAAAGATCTACATATAGGTATTTATTCATAATTGCCAAAACTTGGGCACAACCACAATGTCCTCCAGTGAGAGAGTGGATAAATAAACTGTGGTACATCCAAACAATGGATTATTCAGGGGGGGAAAAAGGCTATCAAGATATGAAAAGACATGAAAGAGTCTTAAATAAATATAACTTAAGTGAAAGAAGCCAAATGAAAAGTACATATGAGAGACACCTGGGTGTCTTAGTCATTGAGCATCTGCCTTCAGCTCAGGTCATGATCTCAGGGCCCTGAAATGAAGCCCCCTATCAGGCTCCTCGCTCAGCAGGGAGTCTTTCCCTCTCTCCTTTTGTCCCTGCAACCACTTGTGCTCTCTTTCTCTCTCAAATAAATAAAATCTTCCAAAAAAAAGAAAAAGAAAAAAGAAAAAGAAAAGACAACATACTATATGATTACAACTCTATGACATTCTGCAAAAGTCAAAATCATGACTATGGTAAAAACATCACTGGTTGAGGAGTCCAAGATAGCAGAGGAGTAGGAGACCTTAATTTCCTCAGATCCCAGGAATTCAGCTAGATAGCTGTCAAATCATTCTGAACACCTGCCAATTGAACCCTAGATGTGAGAAAAGAATAGCTGCAATTCTACAAATGGAAAAGTGACCACTCTCTGGAAGGTTGGAAGTGCAGAGAAGTGAATCTGAGGTGATATGTGGGGAGATAGACTGCAGGGGGAGGAGCTGGCTACCAACAAGTGATAAAGCAGCACTGTACAAAATCAGAACTTTTAGAAGTCTGTTCTGATGAGAGACATCTCAGGTGGCTAAGCAGGGGTGGAACCCTCAGTGGGACAGTGTGGTCTCAGGACCCTCAGGGTCACAAGAAGACCAGGGGTGCGTGAATGTAGCAGAGCTCCCAGGTATCAGAGTGGGGAAGCCAACAGCAAAGAGTGAGCCCAAGAGTGGGCTCTCAGCTCTGGATTGCCATAAACTGTGATCCATGGCACAGTTGGGTGACTATTCTTTGAGCAGGGACCCAACAAGTGTCATATCTGGGGAGACTCACCTTCATCCACAGGGAGGAATTGTGCGAGGGCTTCATTGCTGGGATCTGCTGGGTTTAAAGATTCAAAGCGGGGTCTTGCGCCTGGGATAGAAATGCTCAGTCACAGGCCAGGTGAGCACAGAGTGCGGCCAGAGACCAAGAGGCAGGAGTGATTGACTGCTTTTCTCTGAGAGCTCACTGAGGAGAGGGGCCCCAAGTTCTCAGCTCCTCCAGGGCCAAAGATTGGGAAGCTACCATTTTCATTCTCATCCTTTAAAGCTGTGCAGAAAGCCGTCATGGAACAAAAGCCACATAGAGCAATCTGGAGCAGATTTTTTAGCCTGGCCCCCTTGGCAAGAGTGGTACAGTATCACCCAGGGAAATACACTTGAGAATCAACAGGCCCCTCCGCCCCCCAGAAGATCAGCAAAAACATCCTGCCAAGACCAAGTTTACTGATGAGTGAGAACTGTGGAACTCCAGCACTTGGGGAGTACAACACATATAACTCATGGCTTTTTTTCCCCATGATTCTCTAGTCTTTCAACTCTAATATTTTTTAAATTTTTTTCTTTCCTTTTTCAACCAGTTTCTTATTTTATCATCTCTTTTTAAAAATATTTTTTAATTTTTATTTTTACAATTACATTCTATCCCTTCATTGTACTTAACCATATATATATTTAATCATATATATACACTCATATATACATCATGTATATGTAGATATATTTGTAGATATATCCCATAAATATACACATATATACACACATACCCATATATATACATGTTTTTCTTCTTTACCATTTTGCAATGCAGTTTATTCTTTTTTTATTTTTAAAGATTTTATTTATTTACTTGACAGAGAAAAGCACAGCTAGAGAGGGAAGACAAGAAGGGGGAGTGAAAGAGGGAGAAGCAGGCCTCCTGCCGAGCAGGGAGCCCAATGCAGGGCTAGATCCCAAGTCTCCGGAATCATGACCTGAGCCAAAGGCAGTTGCTTAACCAGCTGAGCCACCCAGGTGCCCTGGAATGCAGTTTATTCTAACACCAAAATATACCCCAAATCTAGTGTATGGCTCTGTTCTATTCATCTGTCTGATCATATTCTCCTTTTTGTTGTTTTCTCATTTCATATTTTAAATTTTTTTAAAGATTTTATTTATTTATTTATTTATTTGACAGAAAGAGAGAGCACAAGTAGCAGAGAGGCAGGCAGAGAGAGAGGAGGAAGCAGGCTCCCTGCTGAGCAGAGAGCCTGATGCGGGCCTCCATCCCAGGACCCTGAGTTCATAACTTGAGCTGAAGGCAGAGGCTTTAACCCACTGAGCCACCCAGGTGCCCTTAAATTTGTTTTTTGTTTGTTTGTTTGTTTTATTACTGTATTTCTTAATTTTTATTTTTCCACTTACATTCTATACTTTCAATGTATTTAATTTTATTTTTGTATATATGTTTTTCTTTCTTTACAATTTTAAAATGTAGTTTCTTCTAACTGACCAAAAATACACTCAGATATAGTGTATTGCTCTGTTCTGTTCACGTATTTATATCCCTTTTTTTCCTGCTGTTTTTTTCTCTTTTGTTTTTTCTTATCTTTTAATTTCCACTTTGACAGTTACAGTCTATCTTTTCATTGTATTTAATTCTATTTTTTATTTTATTTTTTTAAAGATTTTATTTATTTATTTGACAGAGAGATCACAAATAGGCAGAGAGGCAGGCAGAGAGAGAGGAGGAAGCAGGCTCCCTGCTGAGGAGAGAGCCAAATGTGGGGCTCAATCCCAGGACCCTGAAGGCAGAGGCTTTAACCCCCTGAGCCACCCAGGTGCCCCTAATTTTCTTTTTTACATGTAAGTTTTTCTTTCCTCACAATCTTGGGGTCTATTTTTCTAAAAAAGAGATCAAAATATACACAGAATCTAGTGTGTTACTCTATTCTGCTCACTTGTTTGATTATATTCTTTTTTTTCCTTCTTTTTTAAAAAAAATATATATTTTAGTTTCGGGTCTCTTTGGATTTCTTTAGTGTATATTTCTCTGGGGTCACTGTTGCCATTTTAGTATGCTCTCATTCATCTGTTCCTCTCTGAACAGAATGACAAGGCAGAAAAACTCACCTCAAAAAAGAGAACAAGAGGCAGTGCTGCCAGAGACCTAATCAGTATGGACATAAGTAAGATGTTGGAATTAGAATTCAGAATAATAATTGTAAAGCTACTAGCTGGGCTTGAAAACAGCATAGAAGACACCAGAGAATCCCTTTCTGGAGAATAAAAGAGCTAAAATCTAACCAAGTCAAAATCAAAAAGGCTATTAATGAGGTAGATGCAATCAAAAGTGAAGGCTCTAACTACTAGGATAAATGGGCAGAAGAGAGAATTAGTGATGCAGAAGACCAAATGATGGAGAATAAAGAAGCTGAGAAAAAGAGATAAATTACTACTGGATCACAAGGGGGAGAATCCAAGAGATAAGTGATACCATAAAGCACAACATTAGAATAATTGGGATCCTAGGAGAAAAAGAAAGGGAGAGAGCATGCAAAAGGAATATTGGAGCAAATCATAGCAGAGAACTTCCCTAATCTGAGGAGGGAAACAGGTGTCACCAGCAGATTGGCAGCAGACCTATCCATGGAGACCTGGCAGGCCAGAAAGGACTGGCAAGATATATTCAGGGTGCTAAATGAGAAAAATCTGCAGCCAAGAATACTTTATCTAGCTAAGATGTCATTCAAAATAGAAGAAGTGATAAAAAGCTTCCAGGACAAACAGAAACTAAAAGAATTAGTGATCACTTAAAGCCAGCCCTCTAAGAAATATTAAAAGGGATCCTCTAAGCAAAGACGGAGTCCCAAAATAACATAGACCAGAAAGGAACAGAGACAATACACAGTAACAGTCACTTTAGAGGTAATAAGATGGCACCAAATTCTTATCGTTCAGTGGTTACTCTGAATGTAAATGGGCTAAATGCCCTAATCAAAAGACACAGGATATCAGATTGGATTTAAAAAACAAAACAAACAAGACCCATTGATCTGCAGGAGACTCATTTTAGACCTAAAGACACCTTCACATTGAAAGTGAGGGGTTGGAAAACAATTTATCATGCTAACAGCCATGAAAAAGAAAGCTGAGGGGCGCCTGGGTGGCTCAGTTGGTTGGGCAACTGCCTTCGGCTCAGGTCATGATCCTGGAGACCCGGGATCGAGTCCCACATCAGGCTCCCTGCTAGGCGGGAAGCCTGCTTCTCCCGCTCTCACTCCCTCTGCTGTGTTCCCTCTCCAGCTGTGTTTCTCTCTGTCCAATAAATAAATAAAATATATATATAAAAAAAAAAGAAAGAAAGCTGAGGTGGCAATCCTTATATCAGACAAATTAGATTTTAAACCAAAGACTGTAATAAGAGATGAGGAAGGACACTATATCATAATTAAAGGGTCCATCCAACTGGAAGATCTAACAATTGTAAATATTTATGCACTTAACATGGGAGCAGCCAATTATATAAGCCAATTAATAATAAAATTAAAGAATCACATCACCAAAGTTCAATAATAATAGAAGACTTTAACACCCCCTTCACTTCAATGGACAGATCATTTAAGCAGAAGAGCAACAAGGAGATAAAGGTTTTGTTTTTTTGTTTTTTTGGTTTTTTTAAAGGTTTTTTTTTTTTTTTTTTTTTGACAGAGAGAAACACAGCCAGAGAGGGAACACAAGCAGGGGAAGTGAGAGGGAGAAGCAGGCTTCCTGCCGAGCAGGGAGCCCGATGTGGGACTCGATCCAGGGTCTCCAGGATCATGACCTGAGCCGAAGGCAGTCGCTTAACCAACTGAGCCACCCAGGCCCCTGAAATGAATGACACTCTGGACCAGATGGACTTCACATGTATATTCAGAACATTCCATCCCAAAGCAACGGAATACACATTCCTCTCTAATGTGCATGGAACATTTTCTAGAATAGATCACATACTGGGTCATCCACCAGGTCTCAATGAGTATCAAAAGATTGGGATAATTCACTGCATATTTTTGGATCACAGTGCATTGTAAGTGGAACTCAATCACAGAAAGAAAATTGGAAAGAACTCAAATACATGGATACTAAAGAGCATCCTACTAAAAAATGAATGGGTTAACCAGGAAATTAAAGAAGAATTTTAAAAACTCTTGGAAACAAATGAAAGTGAAAACACAACTGTTCAAAATCTTTGGGATGTCAAAACAGTGGTCCTAAGAGGAAAGTATATAGCAATACTAGCCTTTCTCAAAAAAAAAAAAAAGAGAGAGATTTCAGGCACCTGGGTGGCTCAGTGGGTTAAAACCTCTGCTTTCGGCTCAGGTCATGATCTCAGGGTCCTGGGATCGAGGCTCACATCGGGCTCTCTGCTTGGCAGGGTGCCTGTTTCCTCCTCTCTCTCTGCCCACCTCTCTGTCTACTTGTGATCTCTCTCTGTCAATAAATAAAATATAAAAAAAAAAGAAGAGAGGACTTAAATACAAAACTTAACCCTACACCTAAAGGAGCTGGAGAAAGAACAGAAAATAAAGCCTAAACCCAGCAGAAGAAAAATAATAAAGAACAGAGAAGAAATCAATGAAATAGAAACAAAAATAACAGTAGAACAGATCAATAAAACTAGGAGCTGGTTCTTTTGAAAGAATTAATAAGGTTGACAAACACTGGGCCAGACTTATCAAAAAGATAAGAGAGAGGATCCAAATAAATAAAATCATGAATGTAATAGAGATCACAACTAACACCAAAGAAATACAATTATAAGAATATATTATGAACAACCATATGCCCAAAAATCCAGAAGAAATGGATGTGTTCCTAGAGACTATAAACTACCAAAACTGAAAAAGGAAGAAATAGAAAACCTGAAAAGACCCATAACCAGCAAGGAAATTGAAGTAGTAATCAAAAATCTCCCAAAAAACTAGAGCCCAGGGTCAGATGGCTTCCCAGGGGAATTCTAACAACTATTTAAAGACGAATTAATACCTATTTTTCTGAAGCCGTCTCAAAAAAAAAATAAGAATGGAAGGAAAACTTCCAAACTCTCTCTAAGAAGCCAGCATCACCTCAATCCCAAAACCGGACAAAGATCCCACCAAAAAGGAGAACTAAAGTCCAACAGCCCTGATGAACATGGATGCAAAAATTCTCACCAAGATACTAGCCAACAGGATCCAACAGTACATTAAATGGATTATTCACCATGACTAAGTGGGATTTATTCCTGGGCTGCAAGAGTGGTTCAACAGTTACAAATCAATCAATGTGATACACTACATAAATAAAAGAAAGGACAAGAGTCATATGATCTTCTCAATTGTTGCAGAAAAAACATTTGACAAAGTATAGTGTCCTTTATTGATTAAAACTCTTCAAAGTATTGGGATAGAGGGAATACCTCAATATCATAAAAGCCATCTACAAAAAGCCCACAACAAATAACATTCTCAATGGGGTAAAACCAATAGTTTTTCTGCATAGGTGAAGAACCCTGCAGGGATGTCCACTATCACCATTGCTGTTCAACATAGTACTGGAAGTTCCTAGCCTCAGCAATCAGACAACAGAAAGAAATAAAAGGCATCTGAATCAGCGAAAAAGTCAACCCTCACTCTTTGCAGATGACGGGATACTCTATGTGGAAAATCCAAAAGATTCCACCCCAAAATTGCTAGACCTCAGACAGGAATTCAGCAACATGGGAGGATATACAATCAATACACAGAAATCAGTTGCATTTCTATACACTAACAAGAGACAGAAGAAAGAGAAATTAAGGAGTCAATCCCATCTACAATTGCACCCAAAACCATAAGATACGTAGGAATAAACCTCACCAAAGAGGCAATGGATATGTCCTCAGAAACTATAGAACACTCATGAAAGAAATTGAGAAAGACACAAAGAAATGGAAAAACATTTAACGTTCATGGACTGGAAGAACAAATGTTGTTAAAATGTCTGTCCTACCTAGAGCAATCTACACATTCAATGCAATCCCTATCAAAATACCACCCACTTTTTTTCACAGAGGTGGAATGAATAATCCTAAAATTTGTATGGAACCAGAAACCAGACCAGACCCTGAACATCCAAAGGAATATTGAAAAATAAAACCAAAACTTGGTAGCACCACAGTCCTGGACTTCAAGCTCTATTGCGAACCTGTGATCATCAAAACAGTATGGTAATGGCACAGAAACAGATACATAGATCAATGGAACAGAATAGAGAACCCAGAAATGGACCCTCAACTCTATGGTCAACTAATCTTCAACAAAATAGGAAAGGATGTCCAATAGAAAAAAGAGTCTCTTCAACAAATGGTGTTGGGAAAATTGGACAACCACATGCAGAAGAATGAAACTGGACCATTCCCTTACACCATACACAAAAATAGACTCAAAATGAATGAAAGACCTAAATGTGAGATAGGAATCCATCAAAATCCTAGGGGAGAACACAGGCAGCAACCTCTTCGACCTCAACCATAGCATCTTTGTGTTAGACATATCTCTGAACAGGGAAACAAAGGCAAAAATGAATTATTGGGACTTTATCAAGATAAAAAGCTTTTGCACAGCAAAGGAAACAGTTGACAAGTCCAAAAGACAACTGACAGAATGGGAAAAGATATTTGCAATGACATACCAGATAAAGGGCAAGTATCCAAAATCTATATATAAAAAAAAAAACTTATCAAACTCAACACCCAAAGACCAACTAATCTAATTAAGAAATGGGCAGGAAACATGAGCAGACATTTCTCTAAAGAAGACATCCAAATGGCCAATAGACACATGAAAAAAATATTCAAAATCACTTGGCATCAGGGAAATACAAATTAAAACCATAATAAGATACCACTCACACCAGGCAGAATGGCTAAAATTATCAAGTCAAGAAATGACAGATATTTATGAGGATGCAGAGAAAGGGGAACATTCCTACACTATTGGTGGGAGTGCAAGCTGGTGCAGCCACTCTGGAAAACAGTATGGAGGTTCCTCAAAAAGTTGAAGATAGAGCAACCCTATGACCCAGCAATTGCACTACTCAGTATTTACCCCAAAGATAAAAATGTAGTGATCCGAAGGGGCACCTGCACTCCAATGTTTATAGCACCAATGTCCACAATAGCCAAACTATGGAAAGAACTCAAATGTCCATCAATATATGAATGGGTAAACCAGTGTCCACCAATATATGAATGTGATAAATGTAGGGCACTAGGTGGCTTAGTCCTAAAATAGCTGCCTTGGCTTAGGTTATGATTCCAGCATCCTAGGATCAAACCCCTCATTGGGCTCTCTGCTCAGCAGGAAGCCAGCTTCTCCCTTTCCCACTCCCCCTACTTGTGTTCCCCCTCTGGCTGTGATGTAGCCATTCCCAGTTTATTTGGGGGTTGAAAATGTCATCTGAGTCAATGAAAACAATTTTTCATTTTATCAAATTAGTCACTATCCTTCAGTTTGCTGGTCTCCTGATCCTACAATGTGTGTGTGTGTGTGTGTGTGTGTGTGTGTGTGTGTGTGTGTGTGTGTAAGAGAGAAAGAGAGAGAATAAGAAAATAGCTATAATAACTATTTTGCTTTGTTCGTGCAGCATCCTTCATATAGGATTCTAAATACTTTAAAACTACCAGGGGCGCCTGGGTAGCTTAGTTGTTAAGCGTCTACCTTCCGCTCAGATCAGGATGCAGCCCAGTATTGGGATCCCTGCTCAGCAGGAAGCCTGCTTTTCCCTGTCTCACTCCACTTGCTGTGTTCCCTCTCTAGCAGTGTTTCTCCCTGACAAATAAATAAATAAAATCTTTAAAAATAAATTAATAAAAATCTTGAAAAAAAAAAACCTACCTGTAGGTCATTGATTATGTCACTGTTTCACTGATCAAATTGCGATGCACAAGAAGATAACTGAAGAAAAAACATCAGCAGTTGCCAGGAGTTAGGAGGGAGGGATGAATAAACAGAGAGCAGAGGATTTTTAAGGCAGTGAAACTAAGTATGATACTATAATGGTGGATACATGTCATTATAAATTTGTCCAAACCTATAGAATGTACAACACCAAGAACGAATCTTAATGTAAACTATTGTCTTCAGCTGGTAATGATGTGTCAGTGCAAGTTCTAGTGGGGGAGGTTATGCATGTGTGGGGCAGGAAGTATCTGGGAAAGATGTATTTTCTTTTTTGGAGCAAGTTTCTGTAACTTCTGCGAAATGTTGCTGTGAACCTATAATTGCTCTAAAAAAACATAGTCTATTAAAAAAATAAAAAACCAAATGATCTACTGAGCAATAAACTAATACAATATTTATTCCTATAAAATTTTATCTGATTTAATTTCTTACACTATTTTTTTTGAAAATTTTATTATTTCTTTAACAAAGAAAGAGAGAGAGCACAAGCAGGGAGAGTAGAAGGCAGAGGGAGAAGGAGAAGCAGATACTTAGCCAACTGAGCCACTAGGCACCCCAATTTCTTATACTTTAGACTTAAAATGTCAACAAGTTAAATAAGGCTGTAACTTAATGGAAATTGGCACTTTTAAGTACAATGTGTCTAGCTGTCCATGAAAGATAATGCCAATACTTTTAGACGATATGAATGAAACAATAGTAAAATGGTGTCCCAGAGAAGGGAAATAGTTTACTCTCCACTGATCAGGTCCCATCTCAATTATCACTCATCTACCCACCACACTTTAAAAGAAAAATCGTATTGAAGTAAATATTTACTGTGTATCTGTTAGGTTTACAGATCTAGCTCTGCTTAATCCCCTTCACAAGACTAGGAGGTAGGTGGTTATTTTACAGAGAAGAACACAGAACCAAATTTAAGTAGACTTGATGCTCAGACTCTTTGTCCCCAAAGTCTGTGCTTTCCCCACCCCTAACCATGACTCTGTGCTGCATGCTCCAAGAAGGGCTACTGGAAGAGTAGAGGGCATGGAGACCAAGGCACAAGGAGGAATAACCCAAAAGGAGAAAAACCAAAGGCAGAAGAACTCCCTCCAGAGGCTTGAGGGTTCTCACCAAGCAAAGAGGCTGACCCTCTGATGGGTGATTGTAGAACCAAGATGCATATATTGAAAGCTCAGAGATGCTAGTTTTGATATAGCAAGAAGAGTCCTTGACCTATTTCACTTGTCCCACAATGGAGTGAGTGTGTGCCCACAACAGTAGTGGACTTCCCCTGCATGCCAGAAGATACAGAAAGCTATAGGAGGGACCCCTGTATTGGGCATTAGAATAACTGACTTCCAGGGTCCATCCAATCCCAAGACTGTTGAATTAGGACTTCTAACCAGTTGTGAGCGCACTATACATGGAATTATAGCAAGATCATATTGCTGCAAGAATGGGTAGATTTTTGGGGTTTTTTTTTTTTTAAGATTTTTTTTTTTAAGGGGCTCCTGGGTGGCTCAGTCAGCTAAGCGTCTGTCTTCAGCTCAGGTCATGATCTCAGGGTCCTGGGGTTGAGTCTAGGAATCAAGCACAGAATCAGGCTTCCTGCTCAGCAGGGAATCCCCTTCTCCTCTCCCTTTGCCCCTTCCCCAGGCTGTGCATGCTCTCTCTCTTCCTCCCCCTCTCAAACAAAAAAATAATCTTAAGGATTTTTAAAATAGAAAGTGACAAAAGTATTCCCTTTAATTATAATGGAAAATAAATCATGCTTGTGCTTAATTCTTTTTCTCCTTTACTTAGTGGATCTGCCCTATTCAAAACCTTAATAAAAATTATCTATAAAACACCAAGCTTTCTGGGCTCAGACCTAGTTTGTGGTGACATGGCTAAATGCACCAAGAAGGTCAGAATCGTGGGTAAATATGGGATCCCTTATGGTGCCTCCCACAGGAAAATGGTGAAGAAGATTGATGTAAACCAGCACAACAAGTATACTTGCTCCTTCTGTGGCAAAAGCAAGATGAAAAGATGAGCTGTGGGAATCTGCCCTTGTGGCTCTTGCATGAACATATAGGTGGTGGTGCATGGACCACCGCTTCTGCCATCACAGTAAAGTCCACCATCAGAAGTCTAAAGGAGAATAATACTTCTGATATCCATGCCGAATACCTCTTATTATGTATATTTACAATAAAGTTAAACACTAAAATAAATTCAAAATAAATTCCAAAAAAAGAAGATGAAGGAGATGAAAGACCAGTAAAAGCTCCACCATTTGAAACATTGCTAGCCTGTGATAAATGAATTAATTTATGTAACAAAATTACTTTGGCTTGTTGTTAAATTTATTAATTAGATCTTCCAATTTTTGTTGCATTAATTTTGTTATCTCAAAAGACTTGAAAATTTACAAATCCTTCTAATTTTTGTTGGAAAAAAATAAAAATAAATAAAACACCAAAACATCATTCCAATCTTCCTCCTTGATTTTGTAGAAGGAGCATTCCTGATATTTATGCATTTTTTTCTTCCCATGTGTTTGTTGATTCTTTTGTATAGACATACATCTGACCTTTAAATATGTAATTTATAATTCAGTTTGATGTATTAGTTATTTTTAAGGATGCTTGCTCAGTCACTAATGCTATTCACCTAATATTTCTGTCTCTCAGGCTCCATAATTGGATGGTACTTCCTGGCCATCTGGTAAGTGGATAAGGCTGTATGATTAGTGCTGGCCATTAAATTATGAGTAGAAAGGTCATGTGTCACTTCTGAACCACACATTCATTTGATTGTGTGTCAGTGTAAGACCCTCCAATCTCTTTTTTTTTTTTTTGTCCTTCTGTTACAGTGACTAGCAGTATTCAGGGTAGTCCCAGAATGAGGAGATGTAGAAGAGAGTCCCCAGATGACATATGATGAATATATAATGGGAAAGAGAAATAAAACTTTGTTTTAAGCCACTAATATTTGGGGGTTATTTGTTATTGCCATATAACCTAACCTATCCTGACTAATACTGGGTCACTATCCAACATGGTAGTTACCAGCCATATGTGACTATTAATGTATAAATTTAATTAAGTTAAAAATTCAGTCCTTCACACTAACCCCATTTCAAGAGGTCAAGAGCCACATGTGGCTAGCAGCTACCATAATGTCCAGTGCAGATATAGAACATATCCTTCATTGCAGAAAGTTTTGTTGAACAGTGATGGCATACAGTAGTAGGGTTTTTATGGGAGTTGGTAATGATATCCTCTTACTTTTCTTGATACTTTAAGTATGCATTTAATACCACCTTGGAGTTATTCTCAGAAAGTGTGATCTTTCTAAAAATCTCTGTAATGTCCAGTGGAGATAACCTTCTGGAAGAAAGTCACCCTGGACAGTTACATTCCTTAGAACTAGAGGCTCAGAGGTCTTTTCCTACAGGTATGTTAGCAAAGGATTGACACTTTTTTGTTACTCTTGATACCTTTAATAAATGAATTCTCACAGTAGATTTTAATCCATTTTCTCTGAACATTTTCTCCTTCTAACTTCTCTGTATCCCTAAGTAAGTTAATGGTCACCTGGTAGAAGATCTGAAGTGTTCATTAATTATTCATTAAATTAATTAACATCCTTATAAACAATTGTTTCTACTATAAGAATGGTCACTGGATATTACAAGAAAATCTTGTAGAACCCCCCAAACTGAACCAAGATATAAAATAATTCTCCCCGTCTACTCATTAATTCATTCGACAACCATCTAGACACTAGAAATACAAAAAGTTCCCCCAAGGATCTTATAGTCTAATGGAGAATTAGGTGAAAATAAATATAAGATCCAATGACAACATATCCATCTGTCCTATCATGGAGGAGATGACAGTCAGTCTCTGTCTTGACGTAAGATTTGCTAAGCGGACAATCAAGGGGATGAAAACAGGATAACCCAAATGTAATACTTCATGTTAATTATACTTCAATTAAAAACAAATAAACGGGGTGCTGGGATGGCTCAGTTGGTTAAGCAACTGCCTTCGGCTCAGGTCATGATTCAGGAGTCCCAGGATCAAGTCCCACATCGGGCTCCCTGCTCGGTGGGGGGAGGGGGGGTCTACTTTTTCCCCTCTGACCTTCACCCTCACATACTCTCTCTCTCAAATAAATAAATAAAATATTAAAAAAAAAAAACAAACAAATAGATAAATAAGATAGCCTTGTGTGAAGGAAATACAGAAAGGATAAGATATTTTTGGAATGAAAAAGAAGGAATTGAAAGGACAAATCAACTTAAAAACACTATTATTATCATTATTGTTGATTATTTTAATCAATTCAATGGTTAAATCCATGAAGATATTATTTCATATAAGTCCAGACATAGGTGATTCCAGGACTGATTAATTTGATGGGTCAATGACATCAACAACCCAGGTTCTTTTCATCTTTCTTCACTGCATTTTCTTTTTTTCTTTTTCTTTTCTTTTTTTTTTTTAAAGATTTTATTTATTTGACAGAGAGAAACACAGCCAGAGAGGGAACACAAGCAGGGGGAGTGAGAGAGGGAGAAGCAGGCCTCCTGCCGAGCAGGGAGTCCGATGTGGGACTTGATCCCGGGTCTCCGGGATCATGACCTGAGCTGAAGGCAGTCGCTTAGCCAACTGAGCCACCCAGGGGTCCCTTCACTGCATTTTCGATGTCCTTCATTGCCTTATCCCCAGGCTGTTCCAATCATTGTCACCCAATGCTGCCAGTTTCAGGCATCACATGGACATACAACAATGTCCAGTTGAAGAAGAGCACATTTCTCCCTGTGTGCTTCTTCTTTTTATTTTTTTTTAAGATTTTAACTTTTTATTTGAGAGAGAGACAGAGAGAGCACAGCAGGGGGAAGGGGAAGAAGGAGAGGGAGAAGCAGGCTCCTCAGCAAGCAGGGAAGCCCAAGGCCATGGGTTCCATCCCAGGACCTGAGCCGAAGGCAGATGCTTAACTGACTAAGCCACCCAGGCAAAGAAAGAACAATTGTCTTCACATCTTAGTGATCAGACTGTCACATTTCCACTCCTAAATTGCTAGCAAATATAATGAGATGACTGCTTTAAAATGGTCAGGAATTACTCTTGAGGCTAGGATCACCTTTCCTGAGGGACGAATTCCTGAATAGTCATGACTTTCTTATAACTGAGAAAGAAGTGGGAATGACTGTTGAACAGACAAGCAACAGTTGATTGTGGGGTCTAGGAGTGCAAGGAGGAGTGGGCGGGGGTGGGGGAATGTGGGGAGAAGAATGGCTATTAGCTTTCCAGTCTGGGGCCAGGGTAACTTGTTATATAATTTATAGTCAGGTAATTAGTTCGAGAGAGAACACTAGGAGCTCATTTTGGACATCTTGAGTTTAAGATATGTATCAAACAATTATAACTGCTGACCTGAGACCAGGAAATAAGAACTGACTATCCACATGATAATGTTCTTAGCGTCTCAAAGATGCAATGGCCCAAGAGAATAAATACTAAGAGAGGAAGTGCGGGGGGGGCGGGGCGGGGGGGAGAAAGAGCACTGAAGGAGACAAAACATTAGTAGTTAGATATTGATGGGTTGGAGAGATGAAACAAAAAATGAGAATAATTCTGGGTAATAAGAAGAATGTTCTAGGACTGAACGGTCTACAAAGAAAAACGTCAGGGTGCTATAAACTAAGGCAGGCCATAGATCATGGTGCATACAGGTCACCAGTGGCCTATGAGGGAGTGGTTTCTGTGGAATGGTGGTCATGGGGAAACATAGCAGGTTCAAGAGTGAGTGGTAAGAACGTAGAAGCAGACAATATCTTCCAGAAACTGTCATGAAAGGATGGAAAAGATGAAGTATGAGCTGAAGTGTGGAAGGGCTGAGGGAAAAAGAAAGAAGTTGGAAGCCTCCATGGATAGCCCGCTTCTTCCTTGGATCTTCTGCCTGGCTTGCCCCCTTCTCCCAAACATCCACGCAGCCACCCTCCTTGCCTGAGTCAAGACTTTGCTTCAGTATTGCCTGTCTCCTTTATAAAATGGGGCTAATAATGGTATCTGCCTCATAAAGTTGCTTGTGATGAATAAGTGAGTGAATACACCTGAAGTATTACACAGTGCCTGGCAGATAGCAAGCACTATAAAAATTAGCTAGCAGTCCTACTGGTGGTGGTGGCGATGGTAACACTAGTGGGGGAGGGGTCATCATGGAGGTGGTGGTCATGGTGATGGTGGTGGCCATGGTCACGTGGTGATAGAGTAGTCACAGCAAAATGGGAGAAAAGGGACCAGGGAAATTAGAGGTGCCAAGACCATGGGATTCTAGTTAACAATGCAAAGCAGTCCTCTGAGAGAGCAAAAAGAAATCAAAGAATAAAAGAGTCAGTTGGGGTTTAGAGTGCAATTGGGGGGTGGGGCAAAGGTACCCACACCTGTCTGGTTGGTTGTGGTCACAGTTCACCATGGTGAGCCTGGCTGGTTAGAGTTGCAGGCACTTCTACGATGAAGCATACTTGGGTTTTATTAGCCTTCTGCTCTGATAAACATTCAAAAATAAAGATAGGCATTTTAAAAATACAAATATTTTTCTTTCCAGACAAATTTCAATTCCTGCAAACTTGTATGAAATAATGGCACTGATTTTTCCCCCCCTCTGGGATTTTTTTAATCTTTTTTTTTAGTTTTATAGGTATTTTGTAATTTACTATGTTTACACAGTATTTGAGGAAAGATCTAGGGGATTCGAGGCAGGAAATGCAAAAGGCCAGGCTAATCATAACAACAGAGCCCACTACAATGGCCGCAAAAGGCCACAGGTCTCTAGAAAAGACAGTTCCCCAAAAGGGTGGCTGGGGAAGGCAGATAAAAGACCCAAGTTGAGTCATGTGACAGGTGTCACTTGAGTAACAGGTACTGGGCCAGAGATAAAAGCCCACTCCTTTTGGTCACATGACACAGCTTCATTATCCTCCCAGTGGGGGGTTAGAGAGTCTGGATGCCATTTTAACTTATTTATTTATTTGTGTGTTTTTTTCCCTTATTCTGTGATAATGAGAAAATGTTTAAACTCCCATCTCTGTGTTTAAACATTTCTCCCTGCTGACAGCAGCGGGATGCCCCTTGATCAACTGTCAGATGGAAAAGTGCAATTTTTCTGGAAAGTAAACAGCATGTTAGCTGGTTGGGAATAATTTTCTGTTTATTGGTAGCTGTTAGTCCGGGAGTGATGGAGCCCTGTGACAGTGCTTGTCAAGTGAGGAATAAGAAACAAGTCTGGAAATACCTTTAAAACAGAGTTTTGACAATAGGGCCTGACTATTTTTTGATAGAAATGTACTCTAAAAAAGTTAAGTTAAAATGGGCAAAAAAAACTTTGCAAGTGTTAGCAGCTCCTGGATATCCTTCTGGCAAAACTGACAGAGTAAAAGGCAAACTCAGAGAATGCCAAGGGCCTTGGCAGGAAGAAATCCCACCCCCTTGTTACCACTGAGGAAACTGAGGCTCAGCCGAATGCCTTGGACTCTTCTCACAAATAAGAAGAAAACATAGTAACTATCAATATAATAAAGAAACAAAGGTTCTATTTGTTTTTCAAATTCATGTGTGAAAATAAATGGAAAACACTGGTGGAAGCTTTTAAAACATTTGGACATACATAAACTTAATAACAACCAAGCTTAAGGCCTTGTGTATAATGTGGATCTTATTTTGTGGAGGGGCAAAAAAAAAAAAAAACCACCATCACAGCCCTTCATGGATTAAACATATTGTCATCAGAAAAAAAAATGTCAGATAGAAGTAATACATATATCTCTCTCTGAAGCTCTACAGCGTAATCAGTCCATATCTACCCTGAATTAGGCTAAATCTTAGGACCTGATTTGTCCCAGAATCTACCTCACTTCTTCCTGATAGAAAAGTATTGGCAGGTGCCAACTAGCAGCCTTCAACTAGACGTTTCCAACAAATAGGTTAAGTCCTATAAGTGCAAATACCTTCTCCCCCATATCAGAAACAAAGCAAACAGGCCTTCCCCATTCCCATTTCAGTTCATATAACCATCCAGCCAGTTGCCTCATCCCCCTCCTACCTCCCTCCAAAATACCTTCCAGTCTGCTTTCTCCTCTCTATCTCCACTGCCAGGCCACAGACGCGTGGCTCTCAAAGTAAGGTCCCTGGGTCAGTAGCATCAGCATCACCCGGGAGATGGTTAGAAATGCAAAATTTCAGGCCCCGCCCTGGATCTTCACAATTGGAGGCTGGGGACTGGGACCCCGAAAGTCTGCATTTTTACCAGGCCTCCCAGGTGATTCTGACACACTGAAGTATGAGAAGCACTGCTCCAGTGGTTTTCTCCAGGTCTTGCCCACTAGTCCCCTAACTGGCCTCCCAGCCACTAATTCTTTCTTCTCTGGAGACTTCTCCCCCCTCCCCCCACTCCGTGGTTCTCAAATTTGGCTGAATTGGATTCACTTGGAGAGGTTTTATTTTGTTTTGTTTTGTTTCAATACTCATGCCTGGGTCCCAGTGCCGAGAATTCTTGTTTAATCTGGTGTGTAGTGTTAGGCATCAGATTTTTTAAAACTCTCCGTGTTATTCTGATATGTGGCCAGGGCTGCTCCACAATGGAGCCAGGGTTCTTCTGTTATGCTATCAGTATCTCCCTGGAAAAATCTCCATCAGTCACAGGATAATTCTTAATGGGACACTTCAATGCCTCTAGCTGGTTCTATCATCCTCCAATCTCTATACTTCAGCACACAGAATTTCTCATCATTCCCCAAAGACAGTATTCTGTTCATAACCTTAGACTTTTGCACGTTCTCTTCCCTCTGCCTGCAACATCCTTCTACCTTCTGCCTGGTGGATTCCTAGTCATCTTCAAGACTCAGTTCAATAGTCACCCTCCCTGACTTCTCCAGCCCACAGAGTGTTGCTCTCCCCGGGGATCCCAGAGCACTCCTTTGCTATTACATCTGAATATTGGTCCTCTAAGATTGTAATTATGAGCTGACACTTCTTCACTCCCTTGCTAAAACTGACTGCATCAGGAGCAGGTCAGAAGAATGCTTAGCTTTCTAATTTTATCCCTAGTGTCTTGTATAGACATTGAGAAGATGTTCAGTAAATGTTGGTTAAATGCACAAACTGGAAACATAATCAACAACACTTGCTATCTTTTGTTGAGATCAAATCATAGCGCCATTCTGCTTTTCATTCCAGAGACAGTAAAGCTCCTATAGCTTGATTCACATATATGACAAGCAGTCAACCAGACCTAGGTTCTGTCACTTGCTGGCCTTCATTTGCCCATCTTTAAGACAGCGTTGGTAATACCCGCTTTAGAGTCACCGGGCTGGCTCAGATGGTTAAGCGTCTGCCTTTGGCTCTGGTCATGATTCCAGGTTCCTGGAGTCGAGCCCTGCAATGGGCTTCTTGCTCAGCAGAGAGACTCCTTCTCCCTCTGCCTACTCTTCCCCGTCGTGTGCTCTCTCTGTCAAATAAATAAAAATCTAAGAAAATAAAAAATAAAAAAATAATCATACCTGCTTTGTAGAACGAGCTGAGGATTCTTCATGTAATGCTCAGCAGCATACTTGACACAGAGTAGGCACTAAATAAATTAGAATTTTTATTATCATAATAAGTAAAACCAACTGAAAGCAAAATTGAACTGAGCAGCCCGTGTGTTTATTCATCTGTCTCCAACTTCAGAGCAGGAGCTCCTGAGAGGCAGGAACTGTTGTATTTATCTGTGCTCTCTGGGGTTGGAACACAGTAGGCATTCATTAATTAATTCAGTCACTTTCTCAACAGCATTTATTAAGCTAATGAATAAAATAAATAAGATTTGGGTTAGAAAGAAGGGGGGCTGTATGGGGAGTGTAAACTCACATATTTGCCCCACTTACCAAACAGAATCCACAATCCTGGCAGTTGAAAGATATTTAGAGATCATCTCTAAAATTCCTTATTTGCCAGTGTGGAAATGGAAAGACCCAACTAGGAAAGCTATTTTAATTTCAATATTTATTACAGAATTTCTGGGCTAGGAGTTGATGCTCACCAAGTAGGAATTCAAGTCCTTGTTTGTAGAAGTTGGTCTTGACTTGCTGAGTGAACAATAAGTAGGACAGCTCCTGATTTTCTGCACGATGAGAAATTAGAAAGTTTAGAAGAATTTCAGGGGGGAAAAATCACAGGTGACATCTTTGGGTAATATTGATTCCAGACAATTAATATAATATAATATAATATAACCACTCTTGCCTTTATATATTTAAATTTATGTTACTCTGTCCTTTCAAAAGGCAGGCAGAAAACACAATTTGGGTCATTTAACAAGTGTTTATTTAAGCAACAACAAAACAGAAAAATGTGCTAAGCAGATATAATTGCACAAATAAGCCTCTTTTTAAAATTCACCTCAGTAGATGTGTCCCCCAAATCGGAGTCATTCCCAAACAGTCTGAAAGCTACTTCTAGCTCCCAGGGCAGTCTAGCGTGGAGTTTCCGGGTGAGCCAAGGGACTGGCCTTGGAAGCCTGGAAGGCTGCTCCAGTCGTACAACGGTGACAGCCAGGAGCGTCGGTCACAGATGTGCGGTGGGAAAATCCAGGGGCTCTTTGTGACAAACGTCTCACGCCACTTGGCCTCAGTGCCCTCATGTGCAGGGAACATCTCCGTTAACACCCTACCTAGGAGACCCCTCCCCCCTCCCCCAAACCTTGTGTACAAGCCTAGAAATGAAAGTTAGGTCCTCTATTAGGTTGCTAGGGTTGCCATAACAAAATAGCACACACCGATGGCTTTATTTATTTTCTCACGGTTCTGGAGGCAGGCAGTCCAAGATCAAGTTGTATGCGGGGCTTACTTCTTCTGAGGCCTCTCCTTGGCTGCACACAACCCCTTTTTATTGTGTCCTCACATGGTCGTCCATTGATATATGTGGTCTATGCCCTCACGTCTCTTATTAAAAGGATGCTGAGGCTCACCTTCATTTAACTCAATCACCTATTTAAAAACCTTATTTCCAAATACAGTCACAACCTAAAGTATTGGGGATAGTACTTTATATATGAATTTTGTACGGGACACAATTCAGCCCTTAACAGTCCTCTCAGATGCAAGACTGACTGCTGACTTCTCTCGTGAAGAAGAAGAAGAAGAAGAAGAAGAAGAAGAAGAAGAAGAAGAAGAAGAAGAAGAAGAAGAAGAAGAAAAAGAAGAAGAAGAATGAATGAAGACTGGATGGATGGATGATGAATGAACGAATGATGAATGAATGTTCTAAACCAGCTAAACACCATGCTACAAACAATGTTATGTTTTTTTCTGGCTACTATGGTTTTCCTTAATGTTGCTATGTAAGAAAACACTATTGGGGGTGGCCCCAGGCAGGAGTGAGGTCAGCAGCCAGCCCCCTGCCCCAGATAACAGGGCTGCTCTCTAGGAACACATGTTAGAAAGAGTGCTTGATCAGAGTGTCAACTTGTGGGTCACGTAGAACACTAAGTGGTTTTGTCTGTCACCTCCTCCACCCCCACTGGAATTTGGCTGTAATCTGATGGAAACACATTGCCTACTTTCAGGAGAATTTTCCACTATCTGTATGGCTGTTTTTCATACTTAGGCTATCACTAAAGGCCTTCAGAACAGCAGCACTGCTCTCCTCCTAGGAGGCGTGTGTATCTCAAAGGTAGTGTGATGTGGGACCAAAAGCCACTCTGCACAGAATGTTCTAAAAATTGAGCATTTCATTCACACTTAATCATGGCCCGTTTCCCAGGCAGTGACTCTGGGCTAGACGCTCCTCCTGCAGCATTTCTTCATAGCCCTGCTTTACAGCGGGCGTAAAAACTTGTGCAGGGCCACGTGACACATAAGGGATAAGCAGGCAAGCTGTTCGCAAGTTCAAATCCAGCCCATGTGGTTCCAGAGTCCATGTCTGAACCCCCCACTCATGCTGTCCTCACGTTCCTGTGAAGTGGTCCAACTGACCTTCATAAGCAGCTGTGAGAGAAGGGCTCACACGGCCAGTCTGAGAGTCTGAATGGCAGGCTTCACAGCACTGGGCCTAGATCCTATGGGGTCCGTCCTTTAACCTCATTAGACTTCAATTGTTTCATCTGTAAAATAGGTCCAATAACAGTACCTGCCTCTAAAGGGTTATACTGAGGCTTGAAAGGGTCTGACCCACCAAGGGTATTCAGTAAATGAGGGTTACTAGTATTATTACCTCACCACAAGTATAATCAAAATTACAGATTGGTTCCCACCTAGGGGTGAAGAAACAAGTGCGTTTGTGTGTATACCTGTATCCATGAAAAACCACAATAACCACTATTTTTTTAAGATTATTTATTTATTTGACAGAGAGAGAGAGAGACAGAGCGAGGGGGAACACAAGCAAGGGGAGTGGGAGAGGGAGAAGCAGGCTTCCCACTGAGAAGGGAGCTGATGAGGGGCTCGATCCCAAGACCCTGGGATCATGACCTGAGCCAAAAGCAGACGCTTAACTACTAAGCCCCCAAGCACCCCATAATCACTATCTATTGAGCACTGCTATATGTCAGGCAGCGGACTAGGTATTTTATATATATCACTTGGTGTTTTATATATACAATCTTATTTAACCCCTGTAGCCATCCTATGAGGTAGTTAATATTGTAATCATACTATTCAGAAGAAAATGAAGACCTCAGAGAGGCCCAGCGACTTGCTTGAAGTCACACAGCTAAGTAACGATGGAGCTGAACTTTGGTTCCAGGACTGATTCCAGAACCTATGCTTCCAGTCACCAAGATATACAGCGTCCCTCTGAAGTAATAAACTTAAAAAAAAAAAAATCCCCAAAGTTGCTATCCTCAACTGTGTATAATCTTCTAAAGAAATTGCTTTGAGGGGGCGCCTGGGTGGCTCAGTTGGTTAAGCGACTGCCTTCGGCTCAGGTCATGATCCTGGAGACCTGGGATTAAGTCCCACATCGGGCTCCCTGCTCGTCGGGAAGCTTGCTTCTCCCTCTCTCACTCCCCCTGCATGTGTTCCCTCTCTGGCTGTGTTTCTCTCTGTCAAATAAATAAAATAGTAAAAAAAAATTGCTTTGAAAGGTGTCAATTTATCCCTTCAGTGCTGCCATTCAGGGTTCCTATGCTTTCGCCCTGAGAAGCATCCACAACCCTCATGAGAAAACTAGTCTTATTCAATTATATCAGCCTCATCTTTTCATCTAACATGGTATTACTTAACTCGATTATTCACCTTATTCCCCAGACTTTGATCTAAATGAATTTTGGCTGTTGTTAAAAATCAAACCCACCTTTAAAGCATAAATATTTGCCCCCATCTAGAGTCTCCAAAGAATGCATTTAAGTGTTTAAAAAAGAAATGAATTGGAGTGTTTTAACAGTATTTTTGGAATAAGTGATTCGTCTTCCAAGGAGACTGCTTTGAAGGGGAGACTCATGTGGGATGCATAAGCTCTGGTATGTTTATTTAAAACATACCTTAAACTTCCTCATATACATTCACAAGTAACTTGCCTGGAAGACCCAGATACTTGATTCGGTTAAGGCGGGGGACATTCATCAGGTCCCGGAGTCCTTTTCAGCTCTGTCCCTCCTGGACTTCTAAACATTTATTCAGTGGATTATAAACATGAGCGAAAGAGCTCGTTGAGGAAAGGCACCCCCCGCCACAGGCGTTCTCCCACACATACACTGGACCCGGGCTTTGTTCTGCAAAGCTGAGCCCTAAGCCAAGAATGGCAGTTGGTAACTAGAGAGAGTCTTGGACTCTGAAGGGACCAATGAAAATGTTGGTACAGTTGTTTTCTGTCGGGGGAAGAAGTCAGCAATTCTCTTAGTCACGGGGCTACCCTGAGCTTAAATGTCTGTCGGTGTTAGAAACCAGGTGTTGCCTCTGAGTCAGGCAGTGCTAGATCATTTTTGACAAAATTCCTCCACGTGATTTTTCCGTGGCCTCCCATTTGACGGCCAATCCAATGTGAGCCGCGTGGGACGGCCCTTCCAAGCCTTTCTCAGGCGTCAGACCTCGATGAGTCAGGGTGGCTCCCCATGCCCAGACATCCTCACCCAGTTTAGACACTTTATCAGACCCTACTTCAGTCCCTCTTTTCAACTTGACTCAAAGTGCAGATCTTCTACTTCCTGCACCAATCTAGCTTTGGTTTCTTTAAGCTCTTGTCATTTTCATTTGGCCTACACCGCGGCCTGGTTTCTCACAGAGCTTCCTCCCCCAACCACACTGTGCTTCCCAGATGGTCACAGCCCTGGACTATCCCAGATGACAAAATGTATACTCATTGGACTCGTCCGAGTAAGTCCATCTTCCCTTACTTTGGTCTAGCCCCATTTGTCTTATCAATTAAATAATAAAACATTGATTCATGTAACAGGCCAAATAACGTGCTCCCCCCCCCAAAAAAAGATGTCCACATCCTAATCCAGGAATCTGTGACTGTCACTTTATATCACAAAGGGGAATTAAAGTTATGGATGGAACTGAGGTTGCTAATTAGATGACCTTAAAACAGGGAAATTATCTGGGATTATCCAGGTAGGCCTAATGTGATCACAAGGTCTTCAAAGGGGTAAAACAGAAGAGGAGCTTAGAGCAATGTGACCTGGAGCTGAAGACCGAAGAGGAGGTCAGAGCGACGTGACAGAGAGCCAGACACTCTTGCTGGCCCTGAAGACAGAGGAAGAGGGCCGTGGGTCAAGGAGAATGGGCAGCTTCCATGAAGCCATTTGAAAGAGGAAAGAACTAGTTTCTTCCCTAAAGCCTCCAAAATGGAATGCTGTTGTGCTGAAACCTTGATTTTAGCCCATTGAGACCCATTTTAGACTTACAAACTACAGAATTTAAGATAACACATTGTCTTAAGCCATTACATTCAAGATTGTGTGACTTGCTACAACAGCAATAGACAATACAGTTAGCTAGGACCTAAATATCACGAAAGCCCAGTTCACAGACATGGTTTCTGCTGACCACTTCTAAGAGAATAATTGAAATCTCAAGAAAAGTTTAAATTAACAGTTTACTTTTAAGCAAGATCCTAGATGGGGTTCTCTTGAAATAGACCCTGACATGGAAAGTGGGGGGCCACTGGCTTCTTTGGAAGAGCTCTCAGGGGATGGACTGATAAAGGGTGAGAACCCAGTGGAGGGACCAAAGCCCCTGAATTTGAGTGCTTAGTAGGTCCCACAGGCAGCTCTGGGGCTGGGGCAGCCCGTCAGAATGGTCCCAAATTGAGGCAATGGGGCTGAACTTGTGTGCCCACATTATCCAGTCTGGGAGAGATCATGATCCCAGGCCAGCGGGTTCCTAGTGACTGAGGGCAATGCCCAGCTAAGAACACAACTGGGAGTCCTCAGCTGCTGATCCTCCCAGCCGCTGGGGGACTGGGAGATCAGGCCTGAGGAAGCAATCTGTGTGGGCACTATAGGGTTCACCACAAGCAAGCAGTATTTCCGGGATCTGTGAGATCTGAGATCCATCTAGGTTCTGTTTTGTCTTGATACGAAGGATAAAAAGAAGAGCTATTATTTGTTTAATGCTTCTTGCATGATGGATGCTTAAGGACTTTGCACTCATCCTATCCAGTCCCAGCAAAGTAACCACTATTCATTGCATTTTACAGATGAGTACACTGAGGCTTAGGAGCTCAGACTGGTGAAGCAACCGGTGCCAGACCACCCAGATCATTAAGGGGCAGAGCCGCGTTTGGACATCAAAGCCCAGTCACTTCATCTCCAGCCCACCACAGACCACATGGAGCAAGGTCTCAGGAAGCGAATTAACGTTTACAAACATCAATCTGACACCGCAAGATTCTTGGCCCTCGGAGAAAGATAAGATTATGTTCTGTAAACGCCGCTTCCTAAATAGGAAAAGGGGCCTGCGACCAAATGATAAGCTATTAAATAAGGGTCGAAATGAGAAAGAACTTCTGGTGGCCCAGAGGGTGGAACAGATCAAGGTTTGTACTACACACTGTAAATCAAAGTTAATTACATTTTTGCTCTACATTGTACATGGTGAATTGGGTCATAATTTTTACATAGGCCTCAGTGTTCTCTTTCCGAATGGAAGAGCCTACGGGAAAAGCATCAGTTCAGTCTGCCTTACCTCGTCCAGCCCCTAATAGCACATCAACAAAGGACAGCATGTCATAAATACCATCTGATGATTTTCTCCTTAGCGTCATGAGTCAGACCCCATCTGACAGCCTACAGTACTGTGTCAGACATGGGAGCAGTCTTCCTGCAGGTTGGATCCAGAAAACACGGTCTTCTGAAAAACACCATGAAAGCTCTCCTCTTTAATAAGGATCCCGTGAGGGCTGCTGTAAGATCGAGGACCGGCTGGGGTGTCCACAGCCGCGTGGGCCCATCAGCAACGTCTGGGTCTGCGGTAACATACTTCATGTCCTGGAAAGGAGAAGGTGGTCACCAGAGTGCAAAAGCGAAAGCATTTATTATAAATGACACTAGGTGACCCTGGAGTAAACACAGCTGTGTCCCCGTGGTGTCTTGTCAGGGGCTTTCCCTCAGTAGATTATAGAAATCCATGTTTTATGGGGCCATTACTTATTCTCTATATACACCACAGAAAGCTACTTTTCCATCAAACCTTACTGCCCGCATATAAGGTTTCAGGCACTTGGATTGTAGGAAGTGGGGATGCCTCAATAGGACTCTTACACTAGCGTCTTCCAATATTTTTCCAAGGGGAAATGAGCATCGGTTCTTATTTGTTCCTAAATGATTTACACAGCATTTCTGGGTCTGCACAACTTGTAGCTGTCCACTGTCCTACTAATTTCTTACAGACTCTTCTCACCCACCCCCAACACCCTCCCCTGCAGCTGGGGTGGGCAGAATAAGCATGAGGCTTTATTTAGGAAAGTTCGGGGGCCTAGCTCTGTTGTCTACTAGCTGTGGGGACTTGGGGTTTTTCCTTTAACCCACTGAATCTTATTTTTCTCATCCTTTAGTGGAAAGAATGAGCTCTGCTTCTTGGAATCATGCTAAGTTATATCAGTGGTCCCCAAATTAGGGGGCAGAGTGGGAGACTCTTTAAGTTGCTAGGAAAAAATTAGAATATTTATGATTATCATCATATCTATATAATATTATAATACTATCATTACATCTTAGTAAATAGAAATTAAATACATAACTCCCTGATCATACGACTGTTATACTAGATATATATGTATATGTGTATGTGTATATGTATATATAAAACCTTTGAGGAACTGTTTCTACTTTTATGAACAGTGCTAATATGAATATTCATGTATAAGTTTTATGGGGACATATGTTCATATTTCTCTTGGGTATATACTTAAGAGTAGAATTGCTGGGTCAGACGGTATCTCTATGTTTAACCTTTTGAGAAACTGCCAGACTGTTTTCCAAGGCAGTGGCACGATTTCCCATTCCCACCAGCAGTATATGAGAGGGACCTATTCATTTTAACGCCAGATTCTCATTAACTCCTATAGGAATTCCCCTTTGGATTGAAAGACTGGCTCCTGGCCCTTCATCCTGAGGGAAGGAGTAGGAAGTGTTTGTTGTGGCTGCCTTTCAGCTCTGCTTGGGGTTTGTCTTAGAGGATCCAGGCCACCCCCTTCGTTTTAGGCTGCTTCAATCTCTGGGATGATTGGAATTGAATGTTTATTTTCCTGTTTCTTAGGCATGTTCTGGGAAGTTGTGAGTGATGCTTGGAACGGAATAGCACAATTTTATGGTGTCTGTTGGTGGAGGTTGCCACAACAACATGAATAGCTATAATTCTTAAAATTATTGTATATTCACCTTGGAAGGGTCGGTAAAGTGACCGTCTGGTCCAGGCATGGTAAGTCAGCTGTGGCTCGCAAGGCGGTCTAATCAATTATAGATGTGTGGGATTATGGTGCTCTGTCCAGGCTCAGGAAAGGGGATGGGATGGATTAGCAATGTCTGCTCTGGTGACAGGAGGGCATCCATGGCCGCACTTAACACTACTGTTTGCTTTCCCTGATTAAAGCCAGCAATGCTAAGCTGAGACTACAGCCAGGGTCACACAGCTGGTTAATGATAGAGCTGGAATAAGAATCAGTTCGATGTTTTTTTCCTCTGCACCATACTGTCCCCAGTTCCATAAAGGGCCTCATAAAGGGTGGGTTTAGGGACAGGAATAGGGTTACCAAGTCAGCAGGTCAGTTTCTATCCTGCTATGTTCAGACAATTCCCATCAATGCCTGTGGGAATTACTTCATCAGAGTTAACTAGTTAATGATTATAAAGTCTTGGTAAATGCTAGCTGATGAAGAGGGGGCCATTCCCACCTCCCAAACTCCCATATCTGCAGCTATCATGTGGAATGCCGTTTGAAGTCCACAAACTTGATGCATTTGTACATGGGGATTGTAGAGGGAGATGGGTTTGGACCAAAGAAAAGAAGTTAAGCTCCTTCCGATTTGAAAGAGAATGATTGTGTGTGTGCTTTACCACTTGAACAAAGAGAAAAGGAGCTCCATATTCAGTCCTCAGATCAATCAAAGCCCAAAGTCATTCTGGGGGAGAAATATGATTTTTCTATAAGGGAGAATGAATATTGACTGTAAAAGATAACCATTTCTTATATTCCCAAATCTATTTGAATTTCATTAGAATGTAAAATATGCTTGAATTTCTCCTTTTCTACTTCAGTAATGAATTCAATTATATATCAGCTAAAAATTACATTGAAGAACTCAGAGACCTTTCGTAATTAATTCCTTTTCCTTCTTTTCAAGTGTTCTTGTATAAAAAGAGAAGGAATATGAAAATAATTTCCTTTTCCTTCTGTCCTTCTACCTTTTTTTTCTTTTTTTCTTTCCATCATCACTCAAACACCTAGTCAATGTCCAGCATGATGTCAGGATTCCAGTGATTGAGCCAGTCGCTGTGCCTGAGAAACTCCATTTCAGCAGGCATAAGGTCCCAAACTCCCCTACTCTAAAAGGGGGAGGCAGGAGATCAACTGCCTCCAGGAAAGGGAAAGTCAGAAAGGCTCTGGAAGGCAAGTGGGTAGTCAATAGGCATAGAAGCAGGAGAAAGGTAGGCCACAGTCGGGATGCACAAAGGCACAAAAAAGCTTCCAGAACTGCAAAGTTGAAGATGCTGAAGCATGAGATGGATATGGAGGAAGGTCATCAGAGGAGTGGCCGGAAGTGAGGCCGGAAGAAGGGACCTCTCTTCCCAGGCTCCAGTCCCCTTCTGTGGAGGAGCCTCCTGGGTTTTTCATCAAACTGCTGAAACTAACCCATGAATGCAGGGAGGAATGTTTATACGTTTTATTTATCCATTTATTCTTTGAAAGACATTTGGGATGTTTTCACATTTTAGCTCTGCTATGAATATTTACATACAAGTTTTTATCTGGCCTTATGTTTTCATTTCTTCAGGGTATGGACGTAGAGATAGAATTGCTGGGTTATATACTCACTCTGTTTAACATTTTGAGGAACTGCCAAACGGTTTTTCCAGATACGTTTTAAAATCTGAATTTAAAGGTAACTTTAAACCTTCAAAACATATGACATCCCTCTAACAATTGCACACAGCGATCTGTACTCCTCAAGGATTAGGTGTTTACTGTTGTCAAATAGCAAAACTGAAACAATTTAGTAATGAGTTTGATGTCCTTTATTCAAGGGGAAAGAATCCATGGGTTAGGGGAGTACAGTGCCTCACAAACAGCAGGGGATCCCAAGGGATTTGGGACAAGAGCGAGCTTTGCCATATGTTAGAGGCCACAAAGGCATCGTGGAAATAGGGCATGACTACAGAGAAGGTCAGAGAATTGCCTTATAAGGCTAGCAGGTCCTATTTGCTATGGTAAGGTAAGCTAGTTAAAGGTGAGTTGGAGGATTGTGATTACTGTTAGTTTTCCAATCAGTGAAGCGTTTTCTGTAAGAGCAGGCTGATTCAGGTTTAGATTTGTGATATGGGCTGAGCACTGGGCAGCCTCCTTTTTGAGGGTTCCAATATAAAAATGAACTTTATCTTTATATTAGTAGGACATCTTTCATTCCTACAGTTCAGAGTTGGAGCATCGTGGAACTCAGTAGGGCTGAGATTAAAGGGAAATCCCAGGTCATGCCTCAGACTCATAGAGAAGTCATTTCCTTCCTGCCTGGCCTGAATCTTTTCTTGGTTTTATATAGAGGTACTGGCTTTAATCAACACGCACATCCCTTAGGTCCTCCCTCCCTCTAACATTGGATCAATGTCTATGGGATCAGTTAGGTTTAAGGCACAGGCCTACATAGTTTGCAGGCTTCTGAATTCCCAATGCAATACAGGAAAGGAAACATCAAGCGAGACCCTCATCATGAGCAGAAGACCCGGGCAACACTCTCTTGATGGTTGGGTCCCAGTAGCCCAGGTTAGGGAGGGCGATGAGATGAAGAAAGGTGTCATGGAGCCAGCCAGCAAGTCTGGAGTAGGAAGGGACTAACCTGCAGAGCTGAATGCCCACTGCCCATTTGCCCACTAATCTAGGTCCAGTTCCTTATTTATCCCCATTTTTATCGAGGAAGAAACCAAGAGCTCAGTGAGAGGAAATCAAGAGCCTGATGCCAAACTGCAGTAGAAGGCAGAACTGAACTGGAGAGGGAGGAGGTCTGAATCCCCAGACTGGCCTCAGAACCAGGCCACCATCTCTGCCATCTGGAGCAGAGGGGCTGGAACGGGAATCCAGTCCACACCATTCGGGGGCCCTCCGGCACCAGCACCTGGCCCTGCCCAGCACAGCAGCTGTCACACTGCTATTTTGGAGTCAATCATATATTTTTAATGACCTGCAAAATCTCCCTGTGAGAAGGGAGGGAGAGTTGAAATTACCGCCAAGCAATTTGCATTGCGAATCAAGTTAACCTCCCTCCTGCTCTCCAAGAATATGCAGAAATAAATGCCTCCCAATGAACCCTGGGGGGCTGAGGCTTTGATATGAATTCTGCTGGAGGGGTAAAGAGTTCTAGCCAGGCTGAGCCCCAGCGTGAAGCTGAAGTAGGAGGGCCTGGGCAGTCCCCTTCAGAACGATGGGGAAAGGAAATTGGATTATCTTGCTAGCAGTTGGTGTTTTTCTATCTCTTAGAACCACAGATGAGATCTCCTCACCTTCAGATGGGGGGAATTCGATTTAGCCCTATTTAACCAGCCAGCTATGCACCCCACTGCAGCCTCCCCTCCCTGACCTCACTCACCCTTAAGCCCCCTCCATACTCGCTGGACCACAGGAACCAGGAGTTCCAAAGCCTTTGCGTTTTCCAAAACTAAAGATCTAATAAAGATGATAGATAGAGGGGGCACCTGGTTGGCTCAGGGAGGAGAGCTTGATCTTGGGATTGTGAATTCAAGCCTCATACTGGATTTAGAGAGTACTAAAAAAATAAATAAATAAGTAAACTTTAAAAAAGTAAAGATGATAAATAGATGATAGCTAACTACCTAGCTGGATAATGGATAAACCACCTTCCTATCTAAAGTCAGGTAGCTTTCAGCTCCGGCTGCCTCTCAGAAAGCACCAGCCCTCCTCCCCTCCCCCACCCCCTTCAGGGCCTGTGTTTGCTCAGCACGGGGAGGTGGGTGCGGGCGAGTGTGTGCTTGTAGGAATGAGCCCCGTGGGGGCTGGCCTGGGAGGTGAGTGGTGTGGGTCTGAGGGCATGTGGATGCAGTATTTGTGTGGGCTTGAGCGTGTGTGGTAACGAGGGTTTGTGTGGACTTGTGAAAGAAAGGAGGTGGGGAGACCTGTTAGAGTCTCCCTCTGGGAATTCACAGCGATGAGCACAAGCCCAGCTTGGAAAAGGGATCCCACAGAAGATTCTGAGCTCTGCCTCGGCTCTGCCTCTCCGCTGCCTCCTTGTCCCAATGCCTTTTCCAGAACTCCAGGCACATCTTACTTTCAAGACACTCGTGTTTCACAGCTGGCCCTGCCCAGAGGAGCCTGAAAGCCCCCCACAGCCCCTGGGGGGGAATAAAACCTTGCACCTCCGCACAAGGACTCTCCCTGGTTAGACAAGCAGATGTATCCTTCAGACAGCCTTGTGCACGGGTTGGAAAGAATAAACAGATTCTTCCATCCCTTTATCTCCTTATTTGGAGAGTAGGGAGAGTAAAGGACCAGTCCTAGGGGGCCGCAGTAAACACTCACGTGCTATGAATATGAGTCATTATTGGGGCAAGTGGATTGGCAACCGCTCAGCACTTGGGCTCCCATTATTGCAAGCAGGATTGGGATAAGATGATTAACCTCTTTAAGATGTTCTGGGGACGGTGAGCTGAAGCCTGTGGGTTCAGGCCACACCCAGGTGAATAACTAACTTACCCCAGGGTCTAAGGAAGGTCTCTGCCTTCAGGATTTCCTTACTGGGGGTGACCCAGCATGCACAGATTTGGGGAAATCTGCATCAGGATGCCCCCCCCAAAAAAAAGAGAGGAGAGGAGCTGTTACAGATCAAAAAGAAACATGAGTCACATTAATCAAGTGAAACTGGGAACACTGATGAGATCCTGACTTAAAGGATCAAATATTTAAAAATTATGGGCCAATCAAGAAAATTTAAAGGTGGAACAGCTATTAGATAATATTAAGGGCTCATTGTTAATATTTTTAGATAGGACTATGGTATTGCAGTTACCTTAAAAGAGCAGATGGTCTTTATCTCTTAAAAAATATACCGAGATGGGTAAAATAAAATGCATTGGATTTAACTTAAAAGAATCTAGCTGGTGGGGGCAGTTTGGGAAACAGGAGATAAAACACGATTGGTAAGGAGAGGGCTCAACGGACTCCATTATATGATTTTCTCTAATTTTGTATGTTTGAACATTTCCAAAATTAAAATATTAAGAAAGAAAGAAAGAAGACGCCTCCTCTGGAGCTCTGGTTTGGAGAGCGGCCTCTGGCCTCCCACGGTGTCACCAGGACAAAATGATTCAGTCGGGCCCTTGGGCCCACAAGGAGGAGCACAACCGAGCAGTGCTTTCTAAGCCCTATAAATCAACAGGCACAGCTGAAGCCATTTAGTAGGCAGCTTGTTAATAAGAAAAATCTGGTTTAAATGGGTCATTTTATTAGGGAGAGGGAGCGGGGAATGATGGAGAACAGGGCTGCCCTGGCAAGGAGGGGGTGGGTTCATAGTGCCAAGCTCTCTCTCTCAAAGGCAAGGATTGGATCGTGTTAACTCTATCGTCACCTCGAGGTTTTTCAGGAGGATGGTGAACCCAAGGTGCGAGCAACGGGAGTAGGGCACAGGCCAGAGCGTGTGCAGGGGAGAACGCCATTGGCTTATCAACTTCCCCAGAGGTGTGGGTCTTAGAGGGGGTGCTGGGAGCGTCTATGGTGTAAGGAGGCCACGTCCAGGGTGCAGCACAGACTCTCATGCAGAACTGAGGGCAGAAGAGTGAAGGGGGAAACAACCAATTTGGTAAGATGGTTTCAAGTAGAGTAATCTGAGCCAAAGAGAGAAAGAAGGCCTGCAGGAAAAGTAGAACTTTGAAGGGAAATCTTAATGGAAAAGGACTAAGAAAGACGCTAAGAAATAAATAATAGAGCCAAACCAAGGTTAACGCTTGTGATTAAGTTGCACTGGAAAGTGGTTTTTGAGGATAGGTGCTTTCAAGGGTCATATGACTTAGCTTGCTCAGCCAAGGACTAAGAAGGCCCAGGTGCCTGAGTTCAGGGCATAAGTAGTGACAGGCCAAGGCAAGGGTCTCTGTAAGAACTATGGACTCACTGTTCTCTCCTTCTCAGTTTGCCAGTGACCCAGGGCTGCTGCAAGGGTCAGTGGGAAAGCACTGAATTTGGAGTCAAAAAACCCAAGTTCCAGTTCTGCCCTTTTCTAGTGGTCAAACTTGGGACAATCAATCCTTTGGATGCTCTCAGCCAGTTTCCCTATTGGCTAACAGGATGAATAATACTTGTTTCACCAAGTTGCTAAAGAGGAGTATTCATGCCCTAAAAAGTGCATAGGATTTGGAGAATAGGTGCCATGGGGGATCAAGCACAGGCCGCACCAAACTATGAGCCATGTGCCTTCAAGCCAGTCAGCTGGTGCTTCTAAGCCTCTATTTCCTCATCTGAGAAATGGGAGAGGTGTACTAGCTTAACATGACAACATAAAGAGAAAATGTAAGTAATCAGTTTGGTGTGGTGCCTAGCACTCGATAATGTTAGCAATGAGCATTAATGTTACAAAATGTAAGAACATAAATGAGGCTGAATGTGGGAAGTCACTAAGAATGTCACAGAAAAAGCACCTGGGGGGCAAAGAAGGGAGCTTAGATCTTGTCGAACTCTGGGTCATCTCAGCATTTACCTTGTATACTTCGCTTTTATCTCATCACTTGGAGCACAGGCATCACTTGATTTTAGGACAAGAGCTCTCTGCTTTGACATGCAATAGGCTTGGAGGTATCTATTAGATCAATAAAGATACTGTTGCACGATTGAGATCTTCACTTGGGGAAAATGTACAGAAACTATAGCATGGGCACGATCCAAGCCTTAGGAGAAGAGAAAGGGAGCTCAGAAGCTAGGAAAATAAAGGCAGACTACTGTTGTTTTTAATCTTAAGTTCAACTGGGTAGCTTCAGAAAAATCCTGAACATGAAAGTGATTTTTAGGCCAAAATTTTGGCACCAAAATAAACAAACAAGTCCTGCTTGCATCATTAATACTTTAATACTCCTGAGTACACACAGATCTTTAAATAAGGGCCTGCAGACAGCCATCTTTCCCAGAGTTTGTACCTTGTGGTTACTGAAGAGACAGTTATGGCACTTCCCTTACTAAATTGAACCTCATCCACTTCACCCACATTTGTTCTTGGCTCCTGCCACACAATAACAGCCCTCCCTGCCCTGGCTTGTCCCCAACCCTCCCAGGAGCAGGAAGCGACCCCAGCCAAAGCGCAGGGTGTTTTCCTTCCCGTCTGCCCCATCCGTCTGACAGTAGACACCTGCGGTGTGAAAGTGCACACCTCCAAAGTTGGCCTTCTGGTTCAGGGGCCCCAAGAGGAAACCAATAGTCCCTCCATTTCCTGTGGATGAAGAATTACGTGGCTGAAACAATTTGTACCCTCTTTCCTCTTCCAGGGTCGTACAGCCCAACCCAACAGCAGAGAATTAAGAAAGCAGTGGTGGCAAATCAAGGCTGGGCTGAGACCCCAGGTTGTGAAAATAGGAGTGTGGGTTTCCAGACGCTTGTCTCCTCCTCCTCGACTCCTCCCTGCTTACACCTTCCCAGTAGGGGAAGTCGTGAGCTGGAGCCACATGAGCTGAGACCTGTGTGCATAAAGGGTTAATTCCCTGGGTGGGGAGTGGGTCTGCCACCCCACTCACTTACAGGCTAATACAAAACTGTGGGTTTGAAGGGGTTTGTATCACAGCACCTCTGCAGGCCCTTGGACTCCAGGCGGGGAATATACCCTACTGACATGGGACAGCACCCCCCAGTTGCCCCCTGGCTCCCAGCGCTTTCTCTGTGGCTGCGAGCAGCCACTTGGCTCCCTCCATAAGTAATCACCACTGTTGTGGAAATACTACGACTTCTGTTACAACCACTCATGCCCCCAAAGAGGAACCAGTGTTTTGGGGTAACTTCATACTTGGGCTGGTCACTTCTCATTTGCGATCCCCCAGCCCTCCCCAGGAACATCGGGGAAGACCAGTCTGATGGCAGAGTCATGCGGCTGCCTCTGCTGGCAGGCCGAGGACGTGCAGGCATCTGCCTATGTCCTGTCTTGGGTGTTTTTAAGGGTTTCAACTGTTCTTTATTTCTTCAACCACATAGTATTTTTAATGGGTACCCAGTGCTTTTACTTGGCATCAGTTATGAGTTGGTTTTGAAGCAATTCAGCGTTACACTGGCTGGGATGATTAGCGAGCTCTCCATTGCTTTGGGGATGGGGACTCCCGACCGGGGACAGTTTCCAGTCTATTCCAATTTGTATTGCTGCCTGCGTCCATACAGCAACACAGAAAGTGCTCCGTTAGCTAGTAGGACATTCTCTTGTGGAAATCAGATGTCCAGGTCTGTGGCTCTGACCTGCCATTGTTTGCGGAATGCTTTGAGTTTGGAGGTGACTTTGTGCGTTTTTGGCCAAAGGAAACCCCATCAACCTAAAGCTGGAGCTGTGGCAGCCACAGCTGTAGAGCTGGAGCGGCTTCGCATCCAGTACACGGGCACAGAGCCCTAAAGCACTCTCCTGTGTAAATCAGGACTGCTTCCCTGAGGGAGGTTTTGGGGTACAGCACTGAAAAGACACATAGGGGAATGAGTGCAAAGAGCATGGGCCTTGGAGTCACCAGCCCTACTTTGAGCCTTATCTTCACCCCTCACTAGCTGCGTGAACTAGGGCCATGGCTTGCCTTCTCTGAGCTCATTTTCTCATCAAAAAACCACACATATGAATAATATCAGATAGTTACCAGGGCTCAAAGAGAAGTAGACAGATGGTTAGCACAGTGCCCAGCAAACCAGCGGGGGCTCCATAATGAAAGCTCTCACGGTCATGTTGACCTTGGTGTCTAGCGCCCTTCACAGACCCCCCCCGCCCCGCACACACACACACCTAGTGTCCCTTCATGAAGTCACTTGCTTATGATTTACACTTGTCCCTCATTGACCCTGGATCCTGGGAAAGCAGGTGGAGGTCATAGAAATGACACCAACCAACATTTGCATTTCTCTTCCGGGCTTATAAAGCACAAACACCCCATCCTGTTTAATCCTCAGAACCACCTTGTGGGGTCTGTCTCTATCTTCGGTTTTTGTTTTTGATTTTCTCAGAAGACAAAGCTAAGGCCCCCAGGGGTTAAGTGAGGTACCCCAAGGTCACACAATTTCCAAATGACAGATTTGGGATGGAAGTTCAGTGTTCATTCTCCCGCTCCAAACTTCCTGCCACCCAGCACTCTGCCCATACAGGGAGATAAACACCCTTCCTCCCCCTAAATATTTACCATGCCCCATGTCCCACAACTATCTGCTAGGGAATTAGATTGCTTACCTGTCACAATGCAGAAATAGCTGTTAGTGGGTTACCTTTCCCAGATAAAAACATTGGTATTTGAGGTCTTCTGTTGACGAGCCTTGACCCAAAGGAGTCACCATAATGGGGACTTCTAGGTCTTATGTGGTGAGTTACGTTAATGCCTGGAAGACTGCCTTTCCCTCCTTTGTAGAAGACTTGTCACATGCACTGGGCTGTGGCCACATGAAATAAAGGGGAGGCATCACACAGTTGTAAAGCCATCAGTGATCTTTATCTCAGTAGACCATAGCCCATTGGTTGGGCCTCTGGGTTCTAGATGTAACCCTGTCTTCTTTTCCAGCTAGTTCAGCCACAGAGATCTGGCCAAAGGGAGCCAGTCTAACCTTTCTGGGCTGAGTTAAAGGAACCATAAACTTTTCAATAACATCCACATCACATCTTATTTGTTCGTAAAGACACCCTGTAAAGTTGTGTTGAGGCAGGTGCCATTTTCCCTTGCACAGATGAGGATGCTGAGCGATCCAGAAGTTGCCCAGGATTCCAGGCCAGCATGCAGTGGTATCCCGACTTTTCCTTTCGAATGGTGGCTCTTCTACTCCTTCCTGCAGACCCTGCACTTCCTGGGTGTGTATGGAATGAAGCAACCACAAGTTTATCCTCTCATAAGGTTAGGCACTGGCCAACTCTTGACTCTGCAGATGGAACAGAAAATCATGGAGACTGCTAGAACCCACAGAGAGCACCCTGTCCATCACCACGTTGCATTCGGGTGTGGACCCTGGAACTCCACTGTGATGTGGGTTTGGAGAGAACTCAGAGACAACTCCCTCCCAAATGGAAGCCAGGAGAAGCAAACTCTAGCTGTCTTTGTAGTGGAGGGAGAGGTTAGGGATTGACCTAATTATACTCTCTAAGGATGTGAAGGGTTAACTCTGTCTGTCATTCCCTAGGACTAGCAAGAAATTGTGTGTTTAAATCATAGCCAGAAAATTCAGGATTAGCGTTAAAAGGAACTTCCTGACCACGAAGGACACGAGGAGCTGAAGCAGACTCATATTAGAGAGGAGAGGAAGCTACTTCTTTGGAGGAGAGCTGTAGGAAATGGATTAGTCACAGGGTAGTGTAGCATACCCACCCTGGAGATGAGAAGATTGAGATATGGAATTACTAGATTTCCTTGTGGCTAAAAACTGCTAGAAGACACCATATAAACAGAAAGTGTAACTACACTTATTTTTAATTGAATAATCATTGCTTCCAATTTGGGATGATTTCAACAATGCTTCTTCTTGTACTTCTATTTTGGCTCTCTAGGGGAAATTTGAAGTTTCCTGGTAATTTATCATTTTAACCACAGTCTCCCCAGGGCAGTAAGTTTATATGGGAAAATAGTTCACTCTGAATTTAAAATTTTTTTGTGTTATAATTTGCCATCACACCAAACACACATGTCATTATCTCATAAGCTCGTAATTGCTGACTCCTCTAGCCCTGGCATCTCTGAAACAGGTAGTTCTTCTTCAAAGAACATATTGCAATATCAGTACAAAATTCAGATTCCCCTATATGACAAAAGGAGAAGTTTTAAAAACAAAATGGAAATGACACTGGAGAAGTAGAGAAGTAAGGACATTCTGTGACCCTCAACTTTGAAGCTTTCTCCTCCTTGGATGGGAAGATCCTGTCCCCTGTGGATGCCAATGAGGGTGCTGACTTGTTCCCAGGGCGCATGTGCTCCCTAGCCTTTCTGGTAGGCAATGGGTTGACACAGATCCAGACATACTCTTTCTTGTCCTCTCTCCCTTGTGTTTATGAGATGGCTCCCAGATGAGTGAGTGGAGGCTGGGGAAACTGAATCACCAGGCTGCACAGCTCAACCTGTGACCTTATTTCATCCTGAACTAGCCAGACGGCTGTTCATATTGTTATTATGAACAATAACTGATTAAATAATCCATCAACACTGTATTACAGGACACAGCAGCACCTCCCAACATCTCACCCGTGGTACACAGATAGGACAATACAATATAACGATAACATGAAGACAATACCCTGCGAAAGACAGCCGAGGTTATCTGCAACCAGCCACAGGGCTCTAAGCACTCCAGACCTTCTCTAGACACCCAATGACTGGAGGGGCAACATTTTGTACCACAAACTGGAAGGCTCTAGAATAGAACAAAATGGTTAGGGTAAAACAGTGCCAGGTGGATGGAAGAGGGCTCAGAAATTAGATTGCTTAGATCTGAGTCCTGGCTTAGTCACTTATGATTTTGGCTGAGTTATTTAATCTCTTGGTGCCTCAGTTCGCTCATAGATGTAGCAGGATTAATAATACTACTTCTTGGGACTGTTTTTTTTTTTTAAGATTTTATTGATTGATTGATTGATTGATTGATTGATTGGTCAGAGAAAGAGAGAGAGAAAGCACACACAAGTAGCAGAGAGGCAGAGGGAGCAGGAGAAGCAGACTACCCTACCCACTCCCCTCACAGAGCAGGAAGCCCTAAGCAGGACTCGATCCCAAGACCCTAGGATCACGACCCGAGCTGAAGGCAGACACTTAAACGACTGAGCCAATCAGGTGTCCCTGTTCTTTTTTTTTTTTTTTTAAGATTTTAATTTTTTAGGTAATCTCTACACCCAGCATGAGAATGTACTCACAACCCTGAGATCAAGAGTCTCACGCTCCACCAACTGAGCCAGCCAGGCACCCTTTCATGGGGCTGTTCAAAGCATTTAATGAGTTAATCCATGTAAAGTGTTTAGAAATGTCTGGCACAGAGCAAGGACTGGGTACATGGTGACCACTGCTGCTTCTGTTGTATTAGCTCCAGAGGCTCAGGGTCTGCTTACCAGCAGAGAGGAGCAAAAATAAATAGCACTATGCTCCAAATCCAGTTAGAATTTACAATCAGAGGATTCATTGTCTTATCAGAATCTGTGCCTCTTCGCTTCTCTCTCACCTCTTTCTTCCCTTTCCCTAATATGGCTGTGGATGCCTAAGAGTTAACAGTCAGAGAGGAAAGACAATTGACCTGGGAGCAAGAAATTCATATCCCAGGGCACCTGCATGGCTCAGTGGGTTAAAGTCTCTGCCTTCGGCTCGGGTCATGATCTCAGGGTCCTGGGATCGAGGCCCACATCGGGCTCTCTACTCAGCGGGGAACCTGCTTCCTCCTCTCTCTCTGCCTGCCTCTCCGCCTACTTGTGACCTGTCTCTCTGTCAAATAAATAAATAAATAGATAAATAAGCTTAAAAAAAAAAAAGAAATTCATATCCCAGTTCTGGTTCATCCAACCACTCCAGGTGGGCTCCAGCTGGTTAGGTCACCTCACGTCTCTGGCCTTCAAACTCCTCATGGATTGAGAGATGACGGTTGACCAGATGGCTGCAGAGGTCTTTTCTGGCTCTAATATGTCATGGCTGTTCTGCAGTACAGAATTACATAGTATGGTATGTGTATGCCCAGTGGCTAGGGCCTCAGTGTGCAACACCAATGTCTAGGATGATTAACACAAAATAAGTTCATGTTTACTGTGAATCAAAAGACACCAACACATCCCTACCTGTGGTTAAGGATTTCAATTTGCCAATGTTGTCCTCCCAACAGCTGAATTCTAAATTGGAGCCTTCCTTACCTCAAGAATAAATCTGTAAATATGTCTCCTAGGTAACATCTTGGTAGCTCCGTTACTCAAAGCTCTGGAAAATAACAAAACTGGGTGCCTGGGTGGTTCAGTGGGTTAAGCCTCTGCCTTTGGCTCAGGTCACGATCTCAGGGTCCTGGGATCGAGGCCCGCATCGGGCTCTCTGCTCTGCGGGGAGCCTGCTTCCCCCTCTCTCTCCCTGTCTCTCTGCCTGCTTGTGATCTCTCTCTCTCTGTCAAATAGATAAATTAAATCTTTAAAAAAGAAAAAAGGAGGAAAAGAAAAGAATAAAACTGCATCTCTGTTTAAAAATAGTCAGTAATTCAGATGTGTCACTTATTCCTCCCACCCAATTAATCTGAATTAGTAAAGCATGTTCATTTCTGCTTAGATGAGAACATTGGATAAAACACACAGACTTTAAAAAAAAAAACACACAGACTTATATTCATCCATGAGAAATATAATAATTTTTAAAAAAAACACCATTTCTCAGCATCTGGGATTATTCTTTCCTAAGTCTGTTTTATTTAGAGGTAGTTATAACACATACATCCTTCTTGCTATTAAAAATTAATATTTTAGCCCAAATAGTCATGCAGAAATAGCAGCCGGAGCAACATCTCAATTTAATCCTGATGGTCAAGAACTATCTCCTACCTTCAGGGTTGAGGAGAAGTTGCTCTCCAGTTACCCTGTCCTCTAGAGAGGATGGTCCTCTGGAGCTATCTTCATACCTCCTGGAAACCAGCTGTATTGTTCTTGCAAAGCCACACCAGAATGTCCCTGCAGAGGGGAGTTAGGGCAGAGATGTGTGGCCTGATGGATTTGGCAGAACAAAGTCCCACCAAGCAGGGCCTGCGGCTTCACTTTGTTTTCACTGACATAAATGCCCTTCCTCCATGAAGCCCAGCCCAAGCCTGTGTGAGAAAGGCTTTTCTGGAGTCTGGACACCTAACCACAGGCTCAAAACATTGCCAGTCCCACCCAATGAGCAGAACAATGTTTTCTAAGTCTTGGAGAGAATGCTGACCTGGCCATCAGGAACAGATGGGCTGGCAGCCTGGAGCAGAGCGAGGTCCAACAACTGGTCATCCTCAGAGGCAACTTGTGGGGCTATGGGGGGACAGTGGCATTCATGGACCTTCATCCTGAAGGGGAGAGGGGAAGGGCAAGATGAATGTGGCCAGAACTTTTACTGCCTGTTGCCTTTGACAAATGACGATGGTTAGCACAATGAATTCACCAGCAAAGAAAACACAACTTTTGGAGCAGCCATGGAGCCCTTTCAGAAGCGTGTTTTGTCTCTCCTAGGAGCATAGCCATCACCAAGGCAGAAAGAAGCAGGCCCTGGAGTGTGTCCTCGACCAACCAGGCTCTCCCGGAGCTTGGTTCCTGTGGGAGGCTGAATAATGGCCCCCAAAGATATCCAGATCCGAATCCCAGGAGCCTGTGAATGTTACCTCCTATGGCAAAAAGGACTCAGCAGGTGTGACTAAATCAAGGGTCTTGAGGTGAAGAGATTATCCTGGATTATCTGGGTGGGCCCCAAATGTAATCACAGATGTCCTTATCTGAAGGAGGTGAGGGGAGATTTGACTACAGAAGAGGAGAAGGTGCTATGAGGACTGAAGCAGATTGGAGGAGGGGGCCACAGGCCAAATGACAACGCAGCCAAGAGAAACTGAAAAGGGCAAAGAAAGACTCTCCTCCAAGGTTCTTAAAGGAAGGGTCCTGCTGGCACCTTGACTTTAGCCTGGTGAAACTGATCTCAGACTTCTGGCCTCCAGGAAGTACCATAAGAGTATCAATTTTGTTGTTTTAAGCCACTAAGTATGTAGCAATTTGTGTCAGTAGTAATAGGAGACTCAAGAAGTTCCTGTGGGGGACGTGAGGGAAAATGCTCCAGATGAAAGTCCTCCCTTTATAGCAGAGGGACTCCTGAATGACAAAAAGGAGCATCAGTGCGCCTCTGGGCACATATTCTCACAGACTGAGCACTGAATCTTTGGCCAACACTGGGAGTGTTCAGGGCAGGGATGATGGAAGGAAACTGTCATCTATTGAGCATCCATATATGCTTCACTGTTCACACATTATCTTATTTAATCCTCATAGCAAAGATGCTAGCACTTCATTTTCTGATAAAGACACTGAGCTCAGAGACTTCAGGTCCCTTGCCAAAGGTCACACAGTTGGTCAGCATGTCCCTAGGGATGTTTAGTTGTACACTCTGCCTTATGTACCCCTTCCTTAGGAATCCTCCAAAGTAAGAGATTGGAAAAGGCATTTGCTATGGCTGTAGTTCCAAGGAGTTCATTCATTCATTCAACCATTTGTTCATTCATTCAACCATTCATTCAACCATTCACCCATTCATTTATTTGCCAGTGTGAGTTACATCCTATGCCATAGGTAAAAAGTGACCTTCTGCCTTGGGTCACTTACAAGCCAGGAACAGACACTTGCAAGTCAAGTTATGTGGGCATTTCCCTCGAAAATGTCCACTGCCCACCTCAGACAAGGACAATTGGCACAGAGCATCATGCAGAGCCACAGTGAGAATTATTTTTATTTTACCAAGGAGGGACCTTGTTGGTGACTTTGTCAGAACAGAAGGAAGAGGGACTGGGATTCTTCATGCCAAGGGGAAACCACAGGTTTGCAATCAGAGAGTTTTCATGGAGGTACCAATAGATTTGCACTGGGCCCCAACAAGGGTGGGTGTTGGTTAATGGTTGGCCAGTTTAGGGATACAGGCTATGGCTGGGAACAGTTCTGCCAAACCTGATCCAAAGTTCCATGTGGCCTGACCTCTGTCACATCAGGCTCTGTGAAAGGCAAGGACAGGACCTAAAACTTTCACCTGCATGAGCTGCTCTGTACCTGGGGTACAACAGACAAGCACTGTTTAGTTCTTATTGGCTATTCCTCTCTCCATCGCCTTGCCCAGCATTGATGCTGACTTTGTGTCCCATTTGGTCTGCTGTTGTTTCAGATTGGATGCTTTCATTTGCAGACAACAGAAAATCCAATCCAAATCAACTCAAATATGCAAGGAACTTTATTGACTCCCTTTAACTGAAAAGTCTCGGAGTCAAGCAGGCTTCTAGAGAGGCTCCAACAAGGCAACCAGACCTCATTTCTCGGCTTCATTTCCTCATCAGACTCTTCCCACATGAGGTTTTCATCTCATGACCCCCAAGATGGCTGCCAGTACCCCGTACTCAGTCTTGTTGGCCTCAATGTGTGACACTGGAAGCCAACCAAGAAGGCCAGGAGAAAAGTAATGCACTGATGGTTGAGGGCAGATCACGTGCTCCCTACCTAGGACTGGAGTAGAATCACCTATAGTGCACACAGCTGAGAAGGGGAGGAAAGATGATTCCCCACAAGAAGCTGGGGATGTATTAAGAAGGGAAGGGGAGAATGATAGATACTGAGGAACCAGGCAAAATGTCCATGAAATGTCTATAAAATAGAGTTCTGTTGTTGTTGTTTTGATCTTAAATAAACAAATTTTCTACCTTTCTTAATACTTCCTTGAAATGAATAATCTTTCCAGGGCTTCCTTAATTGGGTACTTATGATATCACATACTCCTTAACACTCCAATGAGCAGATTTCTTCTTCATTAAGGCAACAAGGCTTTTAGATGTCAGCTCTTCCCTCTGTTCTCTCTCTGTGCTTCCCCTAAAAGAAGCAATGCTGAAATATTGCCCTTGATTAATCACAGGCCAATTATCTAGTTTGTGGATTATCAGGACTCCTCCTTTTTCTTCCCTGCCTTTTAGGCATCCCCCTGCTCATTAACAAGCCTGCCTGAAAAGATAGGGACAAGAAAGAGAGAAAGAAAGAAAGAAAGAAAGAAAGAAAGAAAGAAAGAAAGAAAGAAAGAAAGAAAGAAAGAAAGAAAGAAAGAAAACAACTCCAAATCAGCCAGTTTAGCAACTTACCAACCCTGGAAAATTTTTTGAGGAGGATTGGAGAGAAATGATGGCATGAGATTATCTTGAATTTCTATGATCTGTGATAATTTTATTGACTCCTTCCCAAGCCCCTTCCACCTCTACCCCTATCCACCTTAGACATAGTGAAAACAGTTGAATTCTCCAGAAAAGGCACATTTCAAATAGCTCTACTCCTATTCTCTCATTTCCTCAGTATCTCAATAACTCCTTTAAATAAACTTCTTTCATTTGTCTTAAAGGATTTCATTTATTTATTTATTTGAGAGAGATAGTATGAGAGGGGGAAGGTCAGAGGGAGAAGCAGATTCCCCACTGAGCAGGGAGCCCAATGGGGGAGTCAACTCTGGGACTCTAGGATCATGACCTGAGCCAAAGGCAGTCACGGAACCAACTGAGCTACCCAGGCACCCTAAATAAACTTTTAAAATCAAAACAATTGCTTTGGAGATCCATTGGAAAGATAACACTCAACCCTACTGCCCAAATTGAGAATTCAGATCCCACGTGTTTTCTATTAATTGGGAATCAGATAAGCTTAGTAGCCCTTGCTAAATCAGGTAAACAAAGTGAAGGGGGTCACAGGCAAGGTGGGGCCACTGGGCACCCCTCCCAGCAAGCCAGAGTACCTCCATCACCTTCACCAAGCACCTGGCCACCATTTGCACTCACCACTCACATATAACTAAGCCCTTCTAACTCTGGTAGGCTGGATTAGAACCCCTTTAGGGCTTCAATGTCCTCAGCAGAATTTAAGCAAAAGGGAAAAGGACATCCTTTCTATTTTTCAAAAGACATTTTCCCAGCATCTAAAAACATCCCATTTCCCTTTGGGATTTGTCTTTCTCCTAGCCACACCTGGTGGAACAGAGACTTCTGATTCGGCTACTAGATGAAAGTAGTTATTAGAAAGCTCCATCTCTGGGGCACCTGGGTGGCTCAGTTGGTTAAGCATCCAGCTCTTGGTTTCAGCTCAGGTCATGATTTCATGGGTTCTGTCCTGAGTTGGGCTCCTTGCTCAGAGGGAATCTGCTTGAGGGCTTGAAGATTCTCTCCCTCTGCCTCTCACTCTGTGCACATGCTCTCTCTACCCCTCTTTTTCTCCCTCTCCCCATTTCTAAAGTAAATAAATAAATCTTAAAAAACAAACAAAAAAAAGGTTATTTTTAAAAGATGGTGGAAGATCAGAGACTTGCCTTACTCAGTTCTGGCTGCTGTAACAAGACAGAATGGTGACTTGTGGCGCCAGCAGATTTGGTGTTTGGCGAGGGCCCCCTTCCTGGTTCATAGAGGGTCATTTGTTGTGTTTCTCACTTAGATCCTCATGGTGTAGAAGATGAAGGGTGCTCTCTGGGGTCTCTTTTAGGAGACTACTAATCCCATCATGAGAACTCCACCCCCGTGACCCAGTCATCTCCCAAAGGCCCCACCTGCAAACACCATCCCACTGGGAATAGGTTTCAGCCTCTGAATTCTGTTGTGATACATACAGGCTGTATCAGGGCTGCCCTTCCTCTCACTGGCAATATGGCTTGGCCCATGTGAGGGACACATTTACAAGCAGAGTTAAGTCACGCATTCCAGCAGCCCGTGCCCTTGGCAAGGCTGTGGTGACCATTATCCCAGCAGCATAACACCATGCTGGGCTCAGTGACAGAAAAACTGGACTCCAGATCCACTATTGCATCCAGTCCTGTGGCCAGCTGAGGCAAGTGACAACCTCCCTGAGCCTCAGTTTTCTCATCTGGAAATGTGAACCTCAACAAATCTCACAGGGTTGATCTGAGGGTCAAATGCACTAACACAGAGAAATGTATGCAAACTGGGCTCCACAGTACTCCACGACAGTACATGCCTGCCTTCTAATGGCCACAAACAGGAGGTGAGTGAGCGTGGGAGGAGGGCGTATCCTATACTGGGGCACCCATGGATGCCTTTCTTTATGTGGGTAATCGGCCCCACCAATATCCAAGTTCCCGCTCTGCTCAAACTTGCTTGACTTCACAGCGGTCTCTCATCCCCACTGCGGGCCATGCCGTCTTCCCATTGCCCAGCACTTACCGCTCTGCCAGCTGAGGACTGAGAACATCTGTCTTGGGCTATACGATTTCATCTGCTTCTCCAGTCTCATTCTGGCCCTAATGATCAGCACCAGGCACCGCACTGAGCGCTTTACATAGACAACATTATGTAACCTTTATTTGTAGGTGATGGTATAATAATAGCTGTTGTTATCCCATTTGTACATGGAAAGAGTCCGAGGCCCAGAAAAGAGTAGTAACAGAGCCACATTTAAAATTACCAGAGCCTGCCTGCAGGTGCATTCTCTTAAAAGACTTCACTGCCTCTCTGCCCACCTTTGCCCAGATTGCCCGGAGGTCTCCAGCAGATTAAGAGGGACAGTTGGGCCTGCCTTTTCTGGGCCCTAAAGAAAGGCTAGAGCTTCCTTCTGGATCCTGGCACCTCCTTCTTGAGGTGACTGGGACTCTAGATCCCATGAAGTTTCACGCAGGACCTCTAGATGAGAACCTACTCCCCTCCCCCTCACCCAACAGATTCACAGATAAAGGGATGCCCAGGAGAGGAATGGCTCCTTACATCAGCCGGGTCTCAGGAACCTGAGGATTAATTGCCCTGCCAGCAAGCTTGTTAGGGGCTGTGTTGGCAGATGAGGAGAGCAGCAACAGAATCAGCCAATTAAGCAGCCAATGGTGCTGAACTAAACGTGACCTCGTACTTAATTGTGGATGTTGTTTGTCAGTACTTTCTCACCAGTCTGGGTTTGGAAGAAAGAATGGGATGGTGAGGGGAGGGTGAGCGGCGAGAGGAGACTCCCATCTCTTTCTTTCTTAAGGAGACAGACAGCAGCATGGAGGATTCGGTGATTTCTAGGACAGGACAGTCGAGGAGGGGAAGTCAGTCTCTTGGCCACAGCCCAGAGGCAACAGGGAGATGACGAAGAGACAAGCCCATGTCAGTTGAATGAAACATTTCCAAACAGGCCAGAGACCCAGACTTGGGGCCATGACTCTAACAGGGGCCATGGGGGACGATGCCAGAGGCAAGAGCCTGCTGGACATGACAGGAGCCTGTCCTATACTTCACAGAGAGCTCACACACCATTTGAAAACCTCTTTCCTCTCTGCTCATGCCACCAGCATGACGTTGAGGGAGCCCCGGGTCCCCTCCACACTTTCTTCATAAAGTACCAGGAGCACCATTCAGAAGACATGTGAGCCTAGAACACAGGAGAATGGGGGGGGGGGTCAGCTGGGGAAGGAGTCAATAATGCCTCCACACCTAGTTGGGACAGGCCAGTCTGACTACTTCACCAATGAGGTAGTTAGGGTGCCTTCCAGATTTCCTCCTCAAGAAACAACTTGCCTTCGAGCTGCAAGGAGCACAATGAGCTGACAGCCTCCCCATCTTAGTGCCTCCAGGCCCCACCTCAGCTCTGAGGCCAGCTCTTCCTTGGGAGGTCCCAGGCGGTGACTGGGCTTGGCTGACTGCTAAGTTGGGACTCCTCTAATGGGCTGCCGTGGCTCCAGAGCTCCCTGTTTGGTTGGCTGAGACTCCATCAGATCTACAAGATGTTCTGAGGCTCTCCCTACCCAATTCTGCTTACCATTTTATCTTTCACAGGTATTACCCCCTGAATTAGTCTGTCCAGTCTGTCCAGGCCATCATAAAAAATACACCATAGACTGGGTAGTTTAGACAACAGATATTTATTTTCTTAACAAATCTGGAAGCTAGAAATTTAAGATCAAGGTGCCATTAGAGTTGGTTTCTGTTAAGGACCCTTTTCCTGGTTGGTAGATGGTCACCTTCTTACTTTATGCTCACGTGGCCTTTCCTCTGTGTAAGTGGAAAGAGAGGCTCTTTCTCTTCTTATCAGGACACTAGTCCTATTGGCTCAGGGTCCCATCTATATGATCTCACTTGACCTTAATTACCTCCTTAAAGTCTCTACCTTCAAATAGAGCTAAAGTGAGGTCTTGGGCTTCAAGATATGAATTTGGAAGGGAACACATGCAGTCTGCAACACTCCACCATGAATTTAGATTCCTGACTTTGTCTTAGCATCTGCTTCCCAGAAGAACTAACCAACACAACCTTCTAACTAGGAGCATGTCTCAAAGGGCTATTCCTTTCTTCTCATTTCCTCCTAGCCCTATTCTGATTCCCCAACAGATGTCCCCTCCCTGTTTGCTCTTCTCCCAGTCCCACAGAATACGTCAAACCAGTGCTTTCCCAACTACTGCCTACACTGGCTTCTCCCAAATCCCAGGCTCACAGAAAAGTAAATCTGACCCCCAAACTTGAGATGTTCTAATCAACGAGGGGGGAATTATAGGCTGGAAGAATCTTTTTAACTCTCAAATGTAGATTCTAAGTCTGCAGGGGCTTCAGACAAAGCATTGGACATAGACTGAATGCCTCCACAAGGAATGAGATACCAAAGGAGGAGCCTGCTTTGGGAGCAGTCCATTAAAGGTGGATTTGGGTGGTAGAGACACATGGAGAATAGAAGCACTGGAGACACAACAGAACAAGGGAGCCCAGAAGAGGGAAAGATTAACTCAGCTTGGGAGGACCCCAGAGTACTTTTTAAAACAGCATTGGGGTTCAGTCTTGGATGATAGGAAAGTGGGTGTTATAAGCAGAGGGAGGAGCAAAGAGGATTCAAGGCACAGTGCCCAGACCACCATCATGGAGCGTATGGTGCTTTAAGATAAGGTTAGAATGATACGCTGTATTTAAATAATGGAGGACTCTGAATGCTAAGATATTTGGATTTTATTTTGTTGGAATTGGAAAGCCATGAAGGGATGCCTCCATAGGAGTGATCAGATCAGAGTTTTAGAAATATAGGTCCTTGGCAGGACAAAAATGTAGGGATAAGAAGTGAGGAGAATAGTTAAAGGCTGTTCTAACAGGGAAAGCAGGAATGATAAAGGCCTGACTAGGTCAGAGAAGTGGCTATGGAAAAAAAGGGTAAGATCAGAGATTTACTACAGAGGGGAATGTCCAACAAGATGGGACATGGGGCCAGGGGATGAAGAAAAGATGTGGGGTCATGAGTCTGAATGATGTACAAACTGACCTTAGAATGGGACTGAGTCAAAGAGGAAGAGTATGGGCCAAGATGAAGGCAGTTGGACATGGAGTTCTGGAGTCTGGGAGAACGGGAAGATTAAAGATACAATTTTGGAAGTCATTCCCACTGCCATCTTCACACTTCTGGCTCAGGTGCTGAAAAAGAAGAGAGGGAAAGTGAAAACAGAAGAGAAAACCCAAAACCAAATCTTGGGGCAGCCTCCATGTCCTGGAACTGGGTCCAGGGAACGATTGAGAGGACGTCATCAGAGCATGATAGGGTAGAAGCTCTAGAAAGAGTTCTAAGTAGGAAGGGATGGTTGACAATGACAGCGTTGTGGAGAGGTCACTTTACAAAGCATAAGGATCTGGATTACTGAGAGACTACTGGGTGGAGAACACTGGGAGCTGGGGGGTGGGAGGGGCAGGGGTAAAACAGCAAAGCAAGAGTTGTGGGCAGAGGACAGTCCTGCTAGTTTGAAGTAGGAAGTGAAGGCAGGGAAGTGAGGTAGGGAGTGCTGACCCCTCTTTCAGGATGTTTGTTGAAGATTAAAAGGAGAGAAGGCAGCCTAAGTTTATGTAACAAGGCCTCAAGAGTTGTTAACCTAAGAACATAAAATTTCGAAACAAATTTATTTGAAAATAACCTCAATATACAGAAAAGTTGCAAGAATATAAATCGGACACAGAATACCTGCTTTTACCTAGATCCACTTATTGTTAACATTTTGCCCATTTGTTTTATCCTATGTTCTCTCTCCCCATCTTTTATATATATGTAAACAAATATGTAAATCTATGTTTTCACCTAAATGTTGGTTTACATATGTTACGTAAAATATTTTTCTGAATCTTTTGAAAGCAAATATGTACATCATAGCCCTTTACCCCTAAATATATCAGTGTGTATATACTAAGAACAAAAATATTTCCCTACATAACCACAGTATATTATCAAACTTCAGTAAATTTAATATTGATACAGTTCTTTCTTCAATTGACCTAATAATGTTCTTTCTCACCTCCCTCCCCACAACCGGAGGTGAGTGTGTGAGCTGGCCTTTCTTCATAGATTCTGAGCAGCAGTAGCCCCTGTGGGCGGCGGGTAGGATCTGGGCTGAGGCGGGTGGTCTCCAACAGCAGGCACTTAAGCCACATATCGGTGGCCAGTGGATGCGGTTCCTGAGAACATGGGCAGGATACGGGTCTACTAGGAGAGGAGCAGAGGTCAAAGACAGAATTGTGTAGCAGTGAGTCAGGCTAACCTCCATATCTGTTATCCTCCTGGCTTGTATGTTAGAAGAATTCTTGGGCTCCTGGGTGGCTCAGTGGGTTAAAGCCTCTGCCTTCAGCTCAGGTCATGATCTCAGGGTCCTGGGATCGAGGCCCGCATCAGGCTCTCTGCTCAGCAGGGAGCCTGCTTCCTCCTCTTTCTCTGCCTGCCTCTCTGCCTACTTGTGATCTCTCTGTCAATAAATATAAAAAATCTTTAAAAAAAAAAAAGAAGAAGAAGAAGAAAAAGGGTACCTGGGTAGCTCAGTTGGTCTAGTTATAAGTCTCTTGAAGAATTTCAGAAACATCACTCTTCAAACTTCTAGAAGAAGGTAAGAATTTAGATCACATATCCATTTAAAATACATTGATTAGAAGCCTCCTGCATGCCACACACTTTGCTGGGTCCTAGAGAGGTGGTAACTCAGCCGCAGTGGTCCCTGCCTCAAGACACTGCCAGTCCCAGAGAATGACATAAGGGGATAAAAAGGGAAGGAGGCATCAACAGGTTGGGGGGCCTATCCTACCATTAACCTACTGTGTGAATTCATGAGAGCCCTCTGGCCCTCGGTTTCCACAGCCATCAAGTAAAGTGGTTCTGAACAGTATCTGAAGAAGGCTCCTAGCTCTAAAGCTGGATTATTTTTTTTTTTAAGATTTTATTTATTTATTTAACAGAGAGAGACACAGCTAGAGAGGGAACACAAGCAGGGGGAGTGACAGAGCTCGGAGAAGCAGGCCTCCCGCCAAACAGGGAGACCAGTGTGGGACTTGATCCCAGGTCTCTAGGATCATGCCCTGAGCCGAAGGCAGAAGCCCAACAACTGAGCCACCCAGGTGCCTCTCTAAAGTTGGATTCTTTTTCTTTTTT